>APFE031214603.1:142195-165471 GCA_000404065.3 Pinus taeda | reverse complement strand
TCAAATGTTAAATAGATATATATGAGGGTAGTGAGAAAGAATATATATATAATATAATATAATATCACATACATTATTCACATATTTATTTAATGGTCTGTTTGATGTATACATATTTCACATATATAAAGGTTTACTTATTTATAAAGATTTTGCATAAGATTTTGTTATTCATCCTCTTAGGTTGAAATGTTGTAATTATTATGATAATTAGTTATGTTAACCGTAACGTATTAATTTTGTTGCCTATAAAAAGAATTTCATTTTTCTTTCCATTTAAGAAAAAAATTTATGTCTAAATAAATATATTTAATTGTATATCTTTAAAAGATAATGAAAAAAGATGAAGTCAAATCACAACACAAAATTTAAATATATTTATTAGGAAAATTTTCCAAAATATATTGCTATAAATCTTATAAAAGCTATCTGTCAGTAACTTTTAAGAACATGGTTTCATGAGAAAATGTAACAATTATTGGCTTCTCCCGCTCCCTAATTGGGTGGGATTGGTTCACGGATAGTTTTGACTGTGCTAAGCGTAGGTTTCCTGTAAAATGTTACTAGTGCAAGTTACTATTTGCACTAGGATCAAATCGGTTATTGGACAGCGATCGATAAACTAAGAGAGCACTTTGGGTTTACAGTTGAATTTTCCTAACCTCCGCAAAATAGTTTGCATGTGTACATTCAAAGGCATAGTCATATATATAAAAGGTGGGTGACCCTCCCTAACACAATATGAAATTTATATTGAAATATTATATATAAAGATGTATCCTCTAGACTCCGTTATAAAATGTATATAGACAAATATATCCTCTATAAATAATGTATATATACAAATATATCCTCTCTAAGTTATGCAACCCGTGACCAACACCAAGAAATTGGAAAAATATGTCGACAATTGGATCGAAGCCTCGTACCCACCCGACAAAGCGACAGAAATAAAGGATCATGCATGTGCATAGGATTTGAGCAGTGGACTCCTCCTTTCCTCCTCTGCCCTGTACGTAATTTAAATGTCTCAGAAGCTCCACAAATCTGTGGGGTCAAAGAAGATGTATTCGTCTTGCTGCTCCTCCTGCCAACTTGGAATGAGCTCCCACAATGACGCCTCCTCAATCGACGGGATTTTCTCCAAATTCAGGCCGCCATTCTCCTCAACCGGAGTCTCCCACAACCCCAAGTCCGACGCCTTGGAGATCTGCCCACTGTCACATGCCCACTCCATTTCTGAAACCGATGACGGTTGTGATGGCGATACCGGCTTCTCACTCACCTTGTTCTTAAAGTTTGTGATATTCTGCAAAGAGGGCGAGGTTGGAGGGATTTCGTCCAAGGCATATTTGGCGGCGACAATCTGAATTTGCCGACGGGAAAGTAAAGATGCGGACGGAATGGCGGGCACGGAATTGGGGAAGTTGAATTTAGCGTTTGGGCCTCTCAGGCAATACACTGCGGCGTCGTAAGCACGGGCGGCCTGCTCGGTGGTTTTGTGTGAGCCCAGCCATATCTTCTCTCTGGTTTTGGGAATCCGGATTTCAGACACCCAACTCTCCCATTTTCGCATTCTGATTCCCTTAAATTGGCTGCGATTTTGTCCGCGATCTTCGTCTGATGGAGACGGTGAAAGGTGCTCTCGGGAGGCTTTATCCATAACTAGCGACGCGTTGCCAACGCTGTGCGGTTGGAGGGAAAACAGTGAATTACAATGTAGTAGATATATTGCAGTGTGAGCCGTAGCGCTTGGTCATTACTGAACTGAAAATCTCAAATGAAATGAAGATGCATTGTGTTGCGGATTTAAGATGTGGAGGCGAATATTTACATGTATGATCGAAGCGCGTATTGATTGTGAACGCTGGAAAAACTATGAGGTGAGGATTGTGCCAGCGATATTTAAAACGTGAAGGAAACTGTGAAGTGTTCTAGAGACCTTTCCCCTCGTACACTGTGCCTCTCCACGAGTCCACGACAACAATCTATTTTCTAAACGTATGAAGTCAACGTATACATGAGGTCACATGATGTCAACAATCTATTTTCTAAACGTATGAAGTCAACGTATACATGAGGTCACATGATGTCCTCACGCAGACGTTTATTTTGATTCCACAAATTATCTGATCTTATAACCATGGAAAATTTTGCGGTTAATATTAGTAAGTGGTTAATTATTTTTCATGATTTTTTGAAAAAAATGATTTTACAATTTTTATTTTTATAAAAATATTTTGTTTTAAATTTTACAAATATAAAATTATTTAATTTAAATTAACCAGATATAATATAGAAAATATATTAATAATTTTAACAAATAATATCAATAAATATTTATAATTTACAATATTTAAAAATTATAAAATTAACCAATATTTTAAACTTCAAAATAATTTTGCATCTTTAAAACCTTATGTACTCCTAACAAATCGATAATCCCATCTTTTACTCATGATGTAGCACTACCAATACATAATTGCAGTAGCAGCGCATCCAGAAACCATCAATCTTATATTCAATAATGGAGTTTTACCAAGTCATAATCAAAGTAGCAACGCATGGTGAAATCGTCGATCTCATCTTCAATCGTTTGTGGTATCCTTTTATTTGAATTAATTGAGGGTTCGTAATGGAAGGAGCAGACCATCGTCACTTCACTGATAAAATTATCGTAAAAAATAAAAATTATGGCGAGTGCTTTATTAACTTAATGTTAACATATAAATTCTATGTTGACATGTTAAGATAGTAAATTATCTTCATTTCAGAATTTTAACGGATATAAATTTTATAATGATGGGTTAAAAGAAATAAATTATTTTATAAGTTGAGTGAATATCAACCATATATTAAATTAGAAAGTTAATTAGTTAGAGAATTTTTTCAAGCTAAATGTATCTAATTATTTCTTAAATATTTAGAATAACTTTTTTCTATAAAAATGAAGTTTAATCAATAATTCTAAAGATTCACAAATATGATAACGCAACAGAAACGAGTTACATATTCCAACACTTTAGTTTAATGGCTATTTCACTTAATCTCCATGAGTTGTTGTGTTCAACTTATTATCCTTTATAACAAATGCTTCACTATGAACCTCCTCAATATCGAAGTTTGTATTTGGTTCATTCCACTACTTTCATCTATCCTCAATATTGAAGTTTGTATTTGGTTCATTCCACTACTTTCATCTAATACTTTGATCATGTAGAGATCACTAAACTATTGACATCTATATAAAGGAACAACCATCCAGTAGAATACATGGGTAACAAGCCATTCTATTTGTTAATACCTTGATCATGTAGAGATCACTAAACTATTGACATCTATATAAAGGAACAACCATTCAGTAGAATATATGGGTAACAAGCCATTCTATTTGTTAGTTCACTAGGAAGTCCTTCATGTACAGGATTCATCCAACTTCTTGATGAACTCCCCATGAATTTAAACTTCACCTCCTAGAACCTACAATCAATATAGTCCACTCCAACTGTAACAGAGTTTGCAATTAGTAGTATGGTCAACTCATAAAGCATCTATTCAACACATGGCCCACTTCTCTAAGTATTAAAGAATTCCCCAACAAAAGTTATTGCACTAAACTATACAAATTATCTAAATCATCAATGGCACATCATAAAAAGGTAAGCATGCCTATCTAAGTCTTACAAAGGTATGTGCTTTACATATTATATTCATAAATACAAGCGCATGCATACTCCATCACATTGAGATACTAAATACAACCTTAAAACTTCACAAAGTCTCATAAATCAAATCAAAATATGCGTTTCACAGTACAATATAATCAAATCTATTTTTATTTAACACAATTAATACAAATTTATTTTCATTTGTCCACCATCATCCAACCTCCCTGATACAAAACTACAAATCATGAGCTACCCATTAACACACATGTATATACCTTGCTACCCATTAACGCACATGCATATACCTTCTTCTTTTGGAATGATACACATATGCCTTTATCTCTATTTCCAACGTCTTTACTTTTATAACATTAAAGCCACAAGTACCAATATGTTAGCTTTAATAAATCCAAAACTTAAACCAAACCATAACCAAATAATAATTCCCTAACAATTAAAGAAAATACTGTAAAGCTTAATAACATGACTTGGCCTTGTTTTTTCCCACAATATAAACAACTCATGCACTTACAAAGACTCGTTTATGTGTCTCATTGGATTCAGGTAAGAATCTTTGAATAACCACAAGGTTTTCGAAAAAATAAAGAAACTTTTCCTTTCGTATGGATGAATCATTGGTCAAAGTACCACTAGCTTCAATGACATTGTCTCTTAAAGATGCACCAACAATTAGTTTATGTTAAAATAGTTAAATAATTTCAGTGTGGAGATTTATTTAAAATTAGAAAGTTAATTAATTGAGTGTGGAGTTAAATTGAGTTTAGTTAGAGTTAAATTTAGTGTAGGGTTGTATGTGGAAAATGGTTAAATATTTAATCATCAAATTTTTGTGAGTAAAATTTGTGTTTTAGTTATTATATTTTTTCAACAAATTAATATTATAAAATTTGTGTTTTAGTTATTTTATTTTTTCAGCAGATTGATATTAAAACCAAGAAAAAATCACAATATCCGTGGAGCCCATAAAAACTGTAAATAAAGGTGGCAAGTGAAAAAAAAATCAATGATTTTTTATGCTTGCAAAATTGGCAATTAAATTAGTGTAGTGCAAAATTGTTAGAAAATTAAGGTATTTCGGATCAGCGCTTTTCCGTTGTGTCATAGCCTTCGTTGTTTAAGGCAAACTTATGATTTAGCCATTTTTGGCAATGCAACGCTTGTCAAAAGGTGTGAGAAACTTGTCGAAAGGTGCGGTGGTAGGTTATTTTAAGAACGGCGATTTTTTTAAATACGTGACTTCAACAATTTTAAAAGGAGCTCTTATAAAGTTTTATGAAAAGGTGTGATTTGGATATTTTTTTAAAGGATCATATTTTTAATTTATAAAGATATTCCGAGAGGCTTATAAAGGATTTATAATAGATTTTTTTTAAAATATTTTGATAATTTTTTTTAAAGGACTTTAAAAGAGTAGCTATTCAAAGGAGTATAAAAGTATTAAAGGAGGCTTGTAAAGTCTAAAAAGGAAAGGATGGTTTTTATTATTCGAAGAGAATTTTTTGAAAAAGGATGGTTTTTTTCAAAATTTCCAGTTTGAGTTCTCACAGTTTATAGGAAGAGATGATGATGTGTGGACCATTAAGATGGTGATCACGTTGTAGGCTCATGATGTTTGGGATTATGTCTAATTTGGGTTTTCATAACCTAAGGATGAAGCAGAAGAACAAGCCTTCACTAATGCAGAGAGGGATATATGGAAGAACGACAAGAAGAAGAATGCACAAGCATTGCAACTTCTCTAGCAAGGAGTGGACCAAGCAATGTTCTAGAAAATTATGATCACGTCTTCAGCAAAGAAAGCATGGGATACCTTGGCGACAAGCTATAAAGGTATGGCAAAATTCAATACTGTTAAGTTGCAGAATACTATGAGATATTTTGAAAGTCTGCAGATGAAGGAGACACGATACACTGATTCTTTTATGAATTGGGTCATGACTGTCGTAAATCAGTGAAAAATTTATGCTGAGGAAACTAAAGATCAAACAATGGTTGAGAAGGTTCTCAGATATTTGTCTACCAAATTTGATGTTGTGGTAGCAACCATAGAAGAAGCCAAGGGTTTGAAATCACTCAAATTGATGAGTTGATGGGATCACTTCTATCACATGAGGCAAGGATAGACAAAAATAAGGATTTCGCTTTAGAAACCGCTGTCAAAAGTCAAGTTTCTATTTCAAGAAATAGAGGTCAAGGCAGAAGTAGATTGAGAGGCAGAGGACGAGCTAGAAGACATAGTGGTCATTGAGATGGTCGGGAGAAACATGAACATGAAAGTGGAAACAACTGCAGAAGCTTCAACAAAAATAAAAGAGTTGACAAATCAAATGTGAGATGTTATTATTATAATAAATTTGGTCATTATGTCCGTGACTGCAAGAAGAGGATAGTTGATCAAGGAAACCTTTGAGCTAATGTCACTGCAGAGAGTAATAACTCCATGTCCCTAGCTTCTCATACCATGCATGAACCTTATGATAATGTGTGGCTATTAGTTAGTGGTTGTAGTAACCACATCCATTGCAACTTGTTGAAAGGAAGAAACTTGTTTAATGAGTATTGGGCAGAAGTAGTTGCACGTGCTATTTATGTGATCAACAAATCTCCTACAATGAGTGCAATGAATAGAGTACCAGAACAATCATGGTCATGTATGTATTGCAACGTATCTCATCTTAGAGTATTTGGATGTGTATCTTATGCACATGTGCCTAAAGAGCTAAGAGGAAAATTGGATGATAAAATTGAAAAATGCATATTTACTAGTTATAGTAAGCAATCAAAAGCTTACAAATCGTATAACCTTGACACTAAGAAGACCATAATTAGTAGAGATGTTGGGTTCAAAGAACAAGAGTCGTGGAATGGTAGTATAGATAAAACAATTGATGCATAAGCACCATTGATGAGAGAGGATGATGTAGCAGAAAATGAGCAGCATGGATTGAAAGAGCATACACCAAACAGAGTCGCACTAGCAAGGACTCCAAGATTTTGTGAGCGACATGGATCTTCAAGCATGTCAACAGATCGAGATTCTCCCAGCAATCAAGTGAGAATCAAGCAATGGTAAAAAAAAATATGAGAAGTCTAAAAGATATTATGATGATTTGAATGCTAGTTCAATTTTTGCATTGTTCTCATTCTAACCTTCTTCATTTGAAGAAGCTATCAAAGATGAAAATTGGGTGCAAGCCATGAATGAATGAATTTAAGCTATTGAAAAGAATGATACATGGGATTTGGTTGATTTTCCAAAGGACAAAAGTCACATTGGTGTGAAGTGGGTGTACAAGACAAAATTGAATGACAAAGGTGAAATTGAAAGATTTAAAGCAATACTTGTAGCAAAAGGAATTTCGTAGCAACCATGAATATATTTTGGAGAAACGTTTGCTCCGATATCCAGATTGGATATTGTAAGAGGAGTTCTAGCCACAACAACTCAGGAAAGGTGGAAAGTATATCAAATGGATGTGAAATCAACCTTCTTGAATGGAATTCTAGAAGAAGAAATTTGCGTGCAGTAGCCTCCAGGTTATGAAGTTGAAGGTAAAGAAAATAAAGCTTATCAGTTGAAGAAAGTGCAATATGGACTCAAGCAAGTGCCTAGAGCTTGGTATAACAGAATCGATAGTTACATGATCAAGAATGGATTTTGCAAAAGCATCATTGAGCCTACCTTGTACACAAAGGTAAATGAGCATGGACATATGTTGATTGTTCACTTATATGTTGATGAAATTATTTATATATGTGATTTTGACTTGGATGAATTTAAAGCAGCCATGACTAAAGAATTTGGGATGACAGATCTTCGTCTCATGAAATATTTTCTTGGCATATAAGTTGAGCAATTTGAAAAAGAATTTTTTTTTTTTCAAAATAAATATGTTAGATATTTGCTAAAAAGATTCAGGATGGAGAATTGCAAACTTGTCCCTATACGAGTTGCAATAGGTACAAAATTAAGCAAGGATGATGAAGGATCAGATGTCAATCCAACTCTATTCAAAATATTGGTGGAAGCCTCATGTATCTCACAACTACAAGACTAGACGTCATGAAAGGAGTGAGTTTGACTTCTATATTTATGGAGACTAAAAAAAACACACATTGGAGTGTAGGAAAAATAATTCTTAGCTACATAGCTTGAACTAGAGATTGTGGCATAATGTATTCAAGCAAAAAGAATAAGGATTTGATTGGGTACACAGAAAGTGATTTTGGAGGCAGTTTGGATGATGAAAAGAGCACTTCTAGTTATGTGTTCCATCTTGGTTCAAGTGTTATTTCATGGGCATCTAAGAAGAAACCTATTGTGACACTTTCGTCAGCAGAAGCTGAATATGTAGTAGAAACATCCCAACCAATGTGGTTAAGAAGAGTATTTGATGGACTTAAGAAAAAAACAAGGATCAACAACAATATATTGTGGCAACACCTCAACTATTGCAATATCTAAGAATAATGTGTTTCATCAAAAGAGAAAGCACATTGATAATATATATCACTTTATTAGAAAATGATCTAAATTGGAGTAGATTAGAAATGTTGTGCTAATTCCCCATTCAGAAATAAACCCAAGATGCTTATCATTTGCTTTTTCAAGTGCTTAAGGATTCAATACTTTTCCTTAATTAACATATTTCCATGAGAGTTGCATATGTAAATGTTATGAACACGTTATCATAAAAACATATGCTGAACAACAACAATATAACAGTAATGAACATCAAAATACAACACATAAAAAGCATATGATAAAGGAGCTCACCCCTCTTAGGCTACGTCTCCTTGGTCCAGCTTCCAATGGCTTGGCCTCTCTATTGTGCTCAAATTACATCAAAAGTGTGTTTATGATGCTTCGATGCCTCTAGTATTGACTATTTTTGCATCAAATTTGGATAAGAACTGAAGAAGTTATGACTTCTCCTAGTTCTTCCTCTATTTATCCACAAAATGCTCTAAAACTGGCATAAAACTACAAATTAGCCCCCAAATCCGCTAACCGGGGGAAAATTTCACTACACCGCGGGCCATATTCTGTTGGTTTTATCGGAGATCACAATCAACAGATTTTGGCGGGCGTAATGTCTTGTTTACCCTACGAAATACTGTGATTGCAATATCGTAGACCTTCCTTAGTATTAAACTATGACATATAACATTATCGTATCTGGGTCTTTCACATTCAAGACTTAACTTGTGCAGGAGCCGATGTAGAAAATATGTGATAGGTTAACCTAATAATGCAATATAAATCAAAGCAGAATACTATAACCTACTTCTACTATCAATTTGTAGAAGCTTAAAGATCGAGTTGAACAATGTAACCAGAAGAAGAAGAATCAATGACACAATACACATGAAAATACTTTGGGGAAAGTCTCAGATAAAAACCCCACACTATTGTATTATCATACATGGTGGAAATACATAGGAATTATACAAATCCTTAGCTCTCACAGCCAGCCAACTCTTAGTACAATCCTCACAAATGCTCATAGTGAATCTTGGCTTCTCTCCAGCCTTCCTCTTTTCCCTCCAAGCTCCTATTTCCTTGCACCGTTCCTTGTGGATGATTAGCTTACTACCAAGTGGCAAAAAAAGCCTTGAAAACTGTGCAATCCTCAAGGATGAATCCTTGACTGCATGCACGAGTTTTCTCCATGAGAAAACACATGAAACTGATAGTACACTATCCTTGAACATTAATCTCGACTTGGTCTTTCTCAGAATAGACATACATGAGTTTCTAATGAGGGAATATTCAGTTAACTGGAGTAGCACTAGTTGAGTGCATGAATGCATCAATTGACTGTTAACTCACTATTAGTTCCTCAAATAGTTTGGAACTAATTTAACTAGACTTAACTCAGTAAACTGAGTTAACTAATTACAACTCAAATATAACTCAATCTTATCTCCTTAATTTAAGGGATAACTCTTGCATGACTTCAGAACGACTTCTAACTTGAATTTCTCCAACTAATTAATTTAAAATAAATTAATTATTTATTTCCAAGTAGTTGTTAAGACTAAATTTGATTTTAATTCACAATTTAATTCAAGGGAAAATTAATTTGGAATATTCTTGTTGCCATATTTCAACATTCCTCAACAAGAAAGGGATTATCTGCCACCCCGATCCTGTCTCTATGAAACTCAAATTTACACTTTGACAATGCCTTTGTCAAAATGTCAGCATCTTGCTCCTTTTTCGAAATATATTGCAGCAACATGATCCTCCTCGCTACACAGTCTCTGAGATGATGATACTAGATGTTGATGTGCTTGGACCTATCATGAAATACTAGATTCTCAGGGAGTTTGATACAACTCTCATTATCACAATAGATCACAGTTGGATCCATCCTCTGATCAAACAAATCAACTAGGATTTTCCACATCTAGATGGCCTCACATGCTGCTTGACTTGTAGACATGTATTTTTCCTCTACCAATCTGAGTGCAAACAACATCTATTTCCTGTTGTACCAAGAAACAACCACTAACCCGAGGTTGAAAATCCCTCCTGATGTGTTCTTCCAATCTGATGGACTCCCTGTCCAATTTTCATCAGTGAAGCCCTGTAGCTTCACTCCCTCTGTCCGTTTATACCATAATCCATACTGTGATGTGCCTCTGAGGTATCTTAATACATGCTTTGCCACCTTCCAAATCATCTTGGTAGGTTGAACCATTGCTTGACTCAGCTGGTTCATGGCATAGTACAAATCTGGTCGTGTCTTCACTAAGTACATCAATGAACCCACAAGTTGCCTGTACATAGTAGCCTCTACCACTTCTCTTGAAGTAGCAACCTCCTTCCTCCAATTATCTGCTAGAGGAGTCTACATGGGCTTGCACTTATCCATGTAGAATCTCCTCAGTATCTTGTGGGCATACTTTCCCTAAGACACAAACAACTCTCCATCATTCTGCCACACTTGCATGCCAAGGAAGTAATGCATGAGACCCATGTATTTCATCTTGAATTCTCTTGCAAGGTCCTCCTTGCAAGACACGATCAATTGATCATCACGAGTCAATATGAGATCATCAACATAAAGTACGATGATTAACATATTACCTTTCACCACCATGTGGTACAGGTTCACATCTGCTTCACTCTTTGTGAAGCCCAACCCGGTGAAGTAGTTGTATATCCTAGTGTACCAACCATGAGGTGCTTGCTTCAGCCCCTGCAACACTCTCTTGAGTTGGCACACATGTGACTCATGATCGAAGGTCTCAAAACCTTCTGGTTGTTGTATGTACACCTCTTCCCCAATCTGGCCATTGAGGAATGCAGTCTTCAAAATAATCTGATGGATCTTCCAACACATTTGTGTTGTTAGTGCCAACATAGATCTGATATATGCTTGCGACAGGAGAAAAATTCGCATCATAGTCAATCCCCTCGACCTATGAAAAGCCACGGGAAACAAATCTTGCCTTATGCTTCTCCACACTACCATTAACATCAAAAACTTGCTTTACCTTGTAAATCCAACAGGAACTCACAACTGACTTGTTCTCTGGTCTTGGAACCACGTCCCAAACATAGTTACGAACTATGGAGTCATACTCCTCCACCATAGCATCAACCCAAATAAGCCATTGCACTACTTCCTCAAAGGAATATGGCTCGTTATCAACAAATTCCCCAGCAAGGGCCATGTATCTAGTGTACCTCTTAGGTGACCTCCTCTATCTGCGCTGAGAAGATGTTGCGCCCACATTCTCTCTTGCATCCTCCAACAATCTATCAGCTTCTCTTGTGTGCTTCCCTCCATCTCTTGAAGACTCTTCTTGAGTGGATGTCTCCACTCCTAGAGCCTCTGCATGTGGCTGCTCTGCATCAGTATGAGGCTCCTCCTCTTTAGGAACCAACGGTTCCTCCACAACATGTAGTTGGAGCTCCCTCTCAAGGGAAACTCACATGGCCTTCTGCTCATCAAACTTGAGATCTCTACAAACCACTATCCTTCGACTGGTAGGAAAGTACACCCGATAGTTGTGAGGTGTATCGGAGTACCCCACAAATATCCCCAACTTTTCTGTTTTCTCAAGCTTCTTGTGTGCATCCTTTGTCACATGGCAATATACCAGTGAGCCAAAGATCCTAAAGTGACCTACATCTAGTCTCTTACTAGAGAAAGCTTCCTCTGGTGTCTTCATCCCAAGTATGTGATGTGGGCTTCTATTCTGCAAATTGACTGCTGTGTTGCATGCCTCAGCCCACAAGTGAAGTGGTAGGCCTTGGTCATGCAGCATTTCCTGTGTTTCCCCTACAATAGTTTTGTTCTTCCTCTTGGCCACCCTATTCTACTGTGGGTTATGAGGTGCCATCAACTCTCGTTTAGTTCCTTCCATTGACAGATGTCCTTAAACTCTTGAGATACATATTCTCCACCGTTTTCGCTTCTCAAGGCATTGATCTTATTCCCTAATTCTTTCATGACCAAAGCTTTGTACTCACAAAACTCTATGAAAGTTTGGTCCTTCTTCTGCATGAAATAAATCCAACATTTACGAGAATAGTCATCAATGAAAATCACATAATACCTTTTCTTCGCTATGGATGTCATTGAGAATGGTCCACACAAATCAGTATGAACTCGCTCTAAGATAGCCTTTGCTTGACTATCTCGATCATGAAAGGAAGACTTAGTGTACTTTCCCAAGGTACAACCTTTGCACGTGTCAACTTGCTCAAGCTTACCTTTGGGAAGTCATGTAGATATCTATTGCATTATCTTCAAAGCCCCATGATGCAAATGTCCCAACCACATGTGCCACAACTCGCCAATGTCTTGGCTTTGCACCAATTATGCTTTCATACTCAATGTTGCACAATCATCTACCTCTAGTTTATAGTGATTCTTCACCTGAATCCCTATCCTCTTGATTTGAACTGTGGCTATGTGTCTTAGGAATGCCTTTCCTTTACTGAAGACAACATCGTATCCTTTTTCCTCCAACAACGTGACTGATGCGAAGTTCTTCTTCAATCCAGGCACATACATCACATCTATCAAGGTGAGAGGATCTCCATACTCCCTCTGAAAAGCAACTGTGCCCACTCCTGAAACACTATACCTTCCATCGTCACCCATCTCTATGTCCATCTTGAGTTCTTTCTCCTCCAAGTGGAATGAGGCTCCACTGTCAAGATACCAGACATAACCCATCAGCAATGACACCATGCATGTGATGAGGGTAAAGTCCATTTCGAACTGAGAGGCTAGTGCCTCACCTTTCGATCCTTCCTAGGATCCCTTCTTGGACTTCCTCAATGGGAAATTAGTCACATAATGTCCCATCTTGTGAGAATTAAAGCATATTACTTTAGACATGTCACCCTTCTATCCTCCATGAGAAGAATTCGATTTGAAATGGGAAGCCTTCCACTTCCCTTTCCTTGCCTTACTTTCTAAGGCCAGATTTTCTTCATCATCATTCTTGGATGAAGAACCATCTTGTGTGCTCCTCCTAATCTCCTCCTGCATAAGATCCAACCATAGTCATTCCCAATCCGATAGTTTCTCCCTTCCATTCACAGAGTCCTGGTAGCTATTCAAACTATTTGGAAGGCCAGGGAGAGTGAGGCTGACCATATCATTATTGACAACAGTTATTACCACACTGCCAAGCTCATCTCTGCAGGTGGTGAGCTTGTTCAGATATGTGGAAATAGTATCACCCTTCTCCATCTTGATTCTTTGAAGCTTATCCTTGAGCACCAATTTCCTCTAGTCACTATTGTTCTGGTAGAGGTCCTTCAATGTCTTCCACATTGAAAATGGAGTATCCTTCCCATGGAGACTAAAGACAATATGGTCTCGAACTCCCTCAAGGATGATTCGTCTCGCCTTCGCCACACACTTCTTCCACTCAGCCAACTCTTATGCATTAGATGAAGCTGGCTTTGGGATTTCTTGATTAATGAATTCATTCAAGCCATTGTCTTCTAATATAGCCTCCATTATATCTTTCCATGCTATGTAATTCGAGCTACCTTCCAAGGCATATTTGAGTCTCAAGCCATAGAACAGCATTGGCCAACCTTGAAGTATGATATGAATTCGATTTTCACCTACAACCCCAAACTTCAAACTTTGAATTCTCTTCTCAGTATATTGTTCACAATGCTGATACCATGTAGAATATCTATGATAGGTTAACCCAATAATGCAATATAAATCAAAGCAGAATACTATAACCTACTTCTACTATCACTTTGCGGAAGCTTAAAGATTGAGTTGAACAATATAACCAAAAGAAGAAGAATCGATGGCACAATACACATGAAAATACTTTGGTGAAAGTCTTAGATAAAAACCCCACACTATTGTATTATCATACATGGTGGGAATACACAGGAATTATACAAATCCTTAGCTCTCATAGCTAGCCAGCTCTCAGTACAATCCTCACTGATGCTTACAAGCAATCTTGGCTTCCCTCTAGCCTTGCTCTCTGCCCTCCAAGCGCCTATTTCCTATGTCAAAGGAGGTTCATAAAATCTCATTTTTAAACATTAACAAAGCAATAGATTTGCATATATGAAGGCAAATAAAGCTTGAAAGAATTATCACCAATCTTTTCTAAAATTTTAAATGGACCATAAAAAATTAGTTTCAACTTTTTACGTTCACCTTGAAGCTTTTCCTTTCTAATCTATAGACAGACTTAGTCACCTACTTGAAATTGATGATCTACACGATGCTTATCATACCTTGCTCTATACTTGCCTCAACATTTTTCTAGTTATTCTTGAACTATTTGGTGAGTCAATTGAATTTTCTCAATGAATTTCTTTGCTTTGTCTATGTCACTATGTCCATCTACAGCTACATCTTTCTCAAAGATGAAATCCAAAGGTGATTTAGGTAAATAACCAAGACATGCCTCAAAAGGTGAAGTTAGAGTAGAAGAGTGTTTTGCTCAGTTGTAAGCATGCTGAATATAATGCAACTATTCATCCCACAACTTAGGACGTTTGTTGCAATGTCCTTTTAGCAAATGAATGACTATCCTATTAACCACTTCAGTTTGACCAGCAGTTTGATGATGAAAGGTTGTAATTTTATTCAATTTGGTGTCCATCAAGTTCCATAAACTTGCCCAAAAATTCCCATAAAATCGAGAATCACGATCACTTACAATATAAGTAGGCAATCCAAAATGAAACCATACATTTTGAAAGAAAATTTGAGCTATTTGTTTGGTTGTAATTTTCTTTTTACAAGGCATTAACATGCACATATTGCTGAACCTATCCACAACTACATACAAATAATCATGACCTTTCCTTGAAAAAGGAAGACCTCCTACAAAATCCATAGAAACACTTTCCCATGATCTTGAAGGCACTGGAAGTGGTGTGTACAATTCTAATTTCCTATTACTCTCTCTCCCTATGGAACACAAAGTTTTCCCAAATGATACAAAAAATTATCATGTATTCCTCAACTTGGGGGCCTTGACTCAAGTTTAAATACACCTCTTGAAAGTCAGCATCCTGTGTGTATTGTTCAACATATCTTTCAGGAAAAACAAAATTATTCTTGAGTAAAATGGCTACATTTACAACAAGTCTAGAAATCATATCAGCAACTCTGTTATAAATTCCTTTCTTGTACCTAATTACCATGAGGAATTGCTATAAAAATCCCATCCAACGAAAATTCCTTGACTGTTGCAATTTGGTTTGAGATTGTAAATATTGCAGAGGTTGATGATCGGTTTGAATAAAGGTTTCTTTTCCCATCAAATAATGCTTCCATTTCTTCACACTTTGCGCTAATGCATAAAGCTCTTTATCATATGTAGGATAATTAATAACAACACCATTAAAAATTTCATAATGAAATGAAATGGGCTTACCATGCTGTAAAAGAAATTGCATCTGTTTGTATTTCAAATGGTTGTTTCAAATCCAGCAATGCTAGAAAATGGGGCTGAAATGATCTTTTATTTCAAAGCATCAAATGTTTTTTTGTTCTTTTCCTCCCCACTACAAGACGACCTTCACGCTAGTCAATGCATGTAGTGGAGCTACTATGGAGGAGAAACTGGCAATGAACTTCCTCCAGTATTGTGCTTCTTCAAAAAAATCCTTACTTTTGTGACTGATTTGGGTATTGGCAAATTCACAATGACTGAAACTTTACAGGGATCAATCTTCAGCTCACCTCCTCCAACTATGTGGCCCAAATACACTAAGGCAGTTTTTCCTAAATTCTCATGTTATTTTCTCATGAATGTAGCTGGAGCATTGCAAAGACCGAAAGGCATAACCAACCACTCAAACAATCCCTATTTGGTTTTAAAAGTAGTATTCCATATGTCTCCTCAGTTATTCTAACTTGATGATATCCACTTCTCAAGTCTAATTTAGTGAAATACTTTTCATTTTTCAACTTATCTGGAAAATCATCTATTCTGGGCAGTGGGTATCGATTATTTATTGTGATCTTATTTAAAGATCAATAATCTACACAGATGCAATAGGTTCCATCTTTCTTGGGTACCAATACAATTGGTGAACCACATGGCGAAGTAGAGGAATGAATTACACCTTTATCCAACAATTCATGGACTTTCTTTTTAATTTATAAACTCTCCAGAATTGACCTTTGATACATACTGATGTTTGGGAGTGGAAAATCTTGTTGTAGCTATATTTCATGCCGAAATCCTCTTTTTCGTGGAAATCTCTTTGGTTCTTGAAACATGTCCCCATATTGATTTACCACATCTACCAATTCAACTTTTAGCTTCACATCACAGCCTATAAAGGATTCCTTCGCCATGTCATTCTTCTACTTGATCATGAGGAGCACGAGACTCTTACTGGAATTGACCGGTCGCTTCATTTCTCCTGCACTTGCCAAAGATAGACTAAGATTTCTGTGATGAGCTCTCACAATGTACTCCACTCTGTCTTTGAACAAATGGTATTTGTTCTCAAATATGTGGAAAGAAGCCTCCCTTTCATACAAATACAGGCTTCCCAATATGATCCCTGAGATATCTAATGGCACAATGTCTAATTCAACTTCATCAGTGAAATTAGTGGTGACTGCAAACCTGAAAACACATTTTCGAGTGACCTGCAAATTGGCATCCTTGGTTATCCAACCCAACAGATATGGTTTATGATGGGGCACGGTTTCGACATTAATTTTCTTAACCAAATCTACAGAAATTAAGTTGGCCTAAGATCCACTCTCAAACAACATATCGCTCTTTGTATGTTTGGAAATAATTTAGATATGGAACAACTTGATTTGGTTTTCCTCATTTGAAACGTCATGGGAATTATTTGTTGCACTAGCACTGGCTATGACTTCCTCTTTGCTAACATCTTTGCTTGATTTTGCTGTGACTTTTACCTTGGTGACTGTGGCTGCGATTTTTGTTTCATCTCATGAGTCTAAACCCAAGTCTTGTTGTGCAACAAAATTGGTCATTTGTTTCCCTTTATTGTTGGATTTATTCGGCCGTAATTTTGGATGAAGCTTCCAGTAGTGCGCCTCATCGTGTCGTTCCTTGGAACAATTCTTAGATACAGGTTTCTCCCCCTTTTTCTTAACAGAAGCAGTTTTCTTCTTCTTTCCTTTAAACTTCTTCCCTTTTTCACCACTTTGAAATGGCTTCTTCTTACCTTCTTCCTATATATTTTTTCCCTCTTGCTTTGAGGTGTGTAGCTTGAACACAAAACTCATCAAGATTTGTGGGACTAAACATAAGAATGGGATGTTGAAGATAGCTACGCAACCCTCGTATGTATTTCAGCCAGGTATCTTGTGACTATAAGTCTACTCCTAGCATAAGAGCTCTTTTCCTAAACTCTTGAGTATACTCTTGCACATTTTGACCTTTCAACTCTGAAAATTTTCCAATTCATAATAGCTTTCTGCATATGAGATAAAGGGTAGAACTGTCTTTTTATAGCAGTAATGAAATCAAACCAAGAAATAGAGATCTTACCATGTTTTTTGATCTCATCTTGAGTCCTTGCTTCCCACCATACAAGTGATGCACCCTCCATTCTCAATGAAGCCAACTGAATTTTGATATCATCCTCTTGAAGGTTATAAATTATACAATACACCTCCAATTTACAAATCCAATTATCCATCTTCTTTGCATTCATCTCACCATTGTACATACACAACTCGAATTTAACATCAAGCTTAAGAAAAGGTGATATACCAATTCCTTTCGAAGAATGACGATGCGTATGAGTAATGGTAGTATTTTTGGAAGAGTGTGAAGATGATTTTGAAGAATAATATGAAGAAGATGGTGGAGATGGTGGAGGTTTTCCTCCATTCCCATTACCTCCTTTTCCATTACCTCCTCCTGAAGAGACATATCCTTTGGGAGGCTTGGTCATATCAAATAAATCCTTTCTGAAGGTCTCCTTATCTTCTGTCATGATAGGTTCTCCTTCATGAGAGATAGTCTCTAGAGACTCAACTATAACTTGAGGTTTTACTGGTGTTGGAATCTCAATTGAAACTTCTAGAGATTGAGGCTGAACTGGCGTAGAAGACTTTGGCAATCTTACCCTTCTTCCAGTTGAACCAACTCTGGGGCTTTCAACCAACTTTCCTTCACCTCTTTTGAGCTTTAACCTTTTAAGCATGACATAAACTTGCACACAATAAAATATATTATTCCTTTCTTCATATAGAACCTTAATCATCTTTGTCATATCAAATAAATCCTTTCTGAAGGTCTCCTTATCTTCTGTCATGATAGGTTCTCTTTCATGAGACATAGTCTCTGGAGACTCAACTACAACTTGAGGTTGTACTGGTGTTGGAATCTCAACTGCAACTTCTGGAACTTGAGGCTGAACTGGTGTAGAAGACTTTGGCAATCTTACCCTTCTTCCAGTTGAACCAACTCCAACGCTTTCAACCAACTTTCCTTCACCTCTTTTGAGCTTTAACCTTGTAAGCATGAAATAAACTTGAAAACAATTAAATCCTTCTTTCACAAGGAAAATCTAGTAAGAAAAGCTAGTGCTATGATACAAACCTGATCTGAATTGGAGAAAATTAGTAATGTTGTGCTAATTCCCCATTCAAAAATAAACCCAATATGCATATCATTTGCTTTTTCAAGTGCTTAAGGATTCAATACTTTTGCTTAATTAACAGATTCCCATGAGATTTTCTTATGTAAATGTTATGAACAATTTATCATAAAATTTTTTACTAAAAAATGATAATATATCAGTAATGAACATCAAAATACATCACACAACAAGCATATGATAAAGGATTTCACCCCTCCTGGGCTACGTCTCCTTAGTCCAACTTCGAATGACTTGGGCCTCTCTATTATGCTCAAATTACATCAAAAGTGTGTTTTCAATGCTCATATGCCTCTGAAACCTATCTCAATGAGTTTAGAATACACAAAACTACTAGTATTGACTATTTTTTCATCAAATTTGGATAAGAACTGAAGAAGTTATAACTTCTCCTAGTTCTTCCACTATTCATTCCACAAAATGCTCTAAAATCGGCAGAAAACTACAAATTAGCCCCAAAATCTACTAATCAGGCAAGAATGTTTCCACACCGTCAGCCATATTCTATCGTCTATATCACAGATCGAAATCGTTAGATTTCGGTGAGCAGACTGTCTTGTTTACCCATCGAAATGCTGCAATTGAGATGCTGCAGGCCCAACGGAGTATTAAACTGTGACATATAACATTATCATGTCTGGGGTCTTTCGCATTTGGGACTTAACTTGCACTGGGGCCAATTCTTGTTATTCTTGCGATTGCAATTTGCAATCGCATCACTAACCTTGCCAGGGCCAAGGCCGATACTTATACATTGATCCCTTTCACCGATTGCGATTGCGATTTCATCGCATCGTAACCCAACCTACTAGGGGCCAATTTCTAACACCTTTTCTGCCTATCACTGGAATATTTGATTTGCGAGGGCTAATGGTGGGCTGCCACTTGGCATCTCCTCATTGGCTGAAGACTTGCCATGTCATCCCAATCCTGCCATGTAGGGAAGTCAAACATGAATTTTGACTTGCTCTAACTTTTGCATATGAACTTGTATTTGAGTGTCGTTCACACCGTTGGATTCAAAACGATGAGCTCTTCAATTTGAAGTTGATTTTGAGAAGATTATGAAAATTTGATTTTTGGGCATATTTCTAAGCACCTGATTAGAGAACTTGTGAGAAATAGAGAAGTTCACTTGAAACCTTGTAAATATAGTGATCAATCAGTTGATATATTTACTAATTCATTAGAAAAATATGTCTTTGAGTTTCATATAAGAAACTTGGGTGGTCTAAGCCTAGCTGAGACATAGACCAACATGCATGTTTGAGTTGTCATGAGTCATGTCTTAGTTTAGTGGTCATAATTAAGGGGGAGTGTTAAAATAACTAATTAACTCCCACATGGAGATTTATCTAAAATTAGAGAGTTAGTTAACTATGAGTTGAGTTAAGTCGTGTTAAGTCATAGTTGAATTTAGTGTGTGGTTGCATGTCAAGTAATTTTAGGCGAGTTGCTAGTTGGAAAATCTTAAATACCCTTCACTGGGTTCATTGTAATCCTCAAGTTTTTGTGTGATCAATATAAGAGCCAAAACTAGTGTCTTTTATGTGTGAAATTTTTGTTTTGGCTCCTCTTCCTTTCTAACAACTTTGACAAAAACATGGTATCCATGTTTACAGCCCAATATCCCTTATGCCCTCCCAAGTAATCATTCACCATTTCTTCACCTTCATCTCCACCAACTTATCACACCCCACTGACTAAGGACTTGATCCCATAATCTGAAACTAGGCAACCCATCATGCATAAATTCTTCAAAGAAAAACATTTCACGATAACATAACAGATATTTGGATCCCCGATCATCTCACTGTCAGAAAGTGCCACCATCTCCAAGCCCTGAGAAATGGACACGAGAGGACTCAAGCTCGTTGAAGTCAAATTTAATCCAATCAAGGCCAACTCCTGTAAATTCACCTGAAAGTGAATTTTTTCAGGCCTTTCCCATCATGGCTCATTTTTCTTAATGCCATTGTCACTCGTATGCACAATGGGAAACTAGAATACATCCACAAGGCCTTCTAATGGCTTGTGAGGATCAATTGCATCCTCTTCATCATTGTCCAAGATCAACAAAACTCTCGTCAATGGTAATTTCTTGCTTTGGTTGCATTCGATCTTCTTTGTCATAGATCAAACTCCAAAACTCAATGACTTTCTTGGTATGCTAGCTGTCAAGCATACCATATTCATGGTCTAAAGAGATTTAGACCATTGGAAGGTTACCCCCACATCCATTTTGACTCTGAGGTTGATGCATGGTGGCACAAGACATAATTAACATGCCATGACTGCCTAAGCAGGGAAGGACCCACACTGTATGGCTTACTCAATTTTCTTCTTCAATTGGCACTACACAAGGATCTTCTAGTTGAGACTTAGTGGTCAAACCCTTTTTCATGCCAAGAATGTTTTGGGTTTGAGTTGCCTAAATGATAATTTTCGCCCACATAGGTGTCATGCAGACCTACACACCATAATATCATTGATTGATTTGTCCTCAACCAAGATCAATGCCTCTACTTTGATCTGGTGGCTTCCTTCATATTTTGTGACTCGTTTCTCAAATTTATGTCCATGCCATGGCTTCCTCTACACAGCAATGACTAGATTTTACTTGTGCACAAAAAGACACACATGTAACTCACCACAAACCACTACTTTATCT
Source organism: Pinus taeda (assembly GCA_000404065.3). NCBI lineage: Eukaryota > Viridiplantae > Streptophyta > Pinopsida > Pinales > Pinaceae > Pinus > Pinus taeda. Next base: position 143,987 of record APFE031214603.1, on the reverse strand, counting down.
AAAATTGTTTTCCTCTAAGAATTATTACAATATCTCATTTATTTAACTAGTGCAACACTAATAACTACTTTATCTAAAAAAAAATTCATTACAAACACCAACAATAAACAATGGATCACACAAGGCAACAAATAAACAACAATAATCATCTTCTCTTCTATCTAAGTTTACCTATATTAGCACCTACATATATCTCATAATGCTGAGACATCACATAACATAATCAAGCCTAGTCCTACTCTAATATCATGTTAAAAAACCAAATAGTAAACATTATTGTACATAAACAAAATTATGGTGAGTGATTTATTAACCCAATGTAATGATATACATATAAATATAAAATATATTGGTTTAGTAAATATCTCAATCACACACCGATCTAGGAACTTAAATAATTGGAAAATATCTCTCGAGCTAATTATATTTAATCAACTATTGAATACTAGAAATAAAGTCTTCTAACAAAAATAAAAACTAAATAACAATTAATAATCCTAAAATATACAAGCATGATCAAATTAAAAACAAATAAGAGTTACATAGTCCTAATCATTTAAAAGAAATTAAACCAAAATTTTCAAAACAATATGAGGTCCTATTGAAATGCATTGATAACTCTAACACTCAGCTTAACATGACAATTTACCTCATAAAAAATAGTAATTAAACCACTGTATCTATCCATCTGTAACACAACAATTAATGTTGTCATGGGTAATTATGTTGTAAGTCATTCCTCTCTGAAAAAAACTCCCCTCTGAAGCTACGTGTATATTTATGTACCCTTGATTGAAGTGTTAGATGATTAAAATAGTTTTATCCATCTGATTAATTTGACCGGTATTAAATTTGTTACCAATTATACCAATTACAAAGCTCGCGACGCAGTTCGACCTAGTCATTGCTCCGAACTAAGCCACAACACAGAGATGGGGACGATGGCTGATGCTTTCTCTGCCAGGACATGGCTTAGGGTATCGTTCCTTCTCTTTAGTTCAACTAAACTAGCCACAAGCATAGATAATGCTGAAATGGCGAAGCCCCATTCTCTGAAGCATGGAGATACCGTTGGGCAGTGGGCACCACTACCCTCTCGTAGAATGGCAGTAATGCGATGAGAGTCAGTAGGAAGAAAAGGGAGAAGATGGAGAATGATCTTGCAGGTATTTGGAAGTTGTTGGAGCTGAGCCTATGGTCCATGGCCTAGGCCTGCAGAATGACAAACGTGTTTTTTTGTGTGACTGTGACTTGATTGGTGATTCCGCATGAGATTATGGGCACTATTCTTATAATAGTTTTGAGCCCTTAGATGTATTTGACGGAACAGACTCTCTAGTGGCTAATGGGAGAGGAGTCGTTGGGTCGAATATTGCCCCGCAAAATTTCATGGCGGTAAACTGACCGGCCAAGAAAGAAGAAGAATGCTGAGGGAGATCATCTCACTATCACTTTAAGGTTTGCGATGTATGCATTGCTTATCAATTGGTAACCATCACACTAGACGCCATGAAATACAGGTCGAGGATTTATTGGGTACTAAAAATTACGAGGTCGCACACCAACTAAACTGTTTAATGAAATGCTTGTTTCCTTGAATTCGAAGAGTTTGATAGAATGCCGAGGGAACAAAGTCTTTGCTAAAACAAATGAGAGTCACATGTTTGATAAAATGCTTGTTGGACAAGTATTTGTTGTAACTGATCTTATAATGTCAGATTTGAAATCATTGTTAGATTTTTCATTTGAAAAACGATATGTTTGTTTGTGGTTCTTGGTGTAAAATATATTT
>APFE031214603.1:108565-137995 GCA_000404065.3 Pinus taeda | reverse complement strand
GCACATAATCAATCAATCTTCTGAATCACCCAAACACCAGATCAATACATATACAAGGATAAAATATGTGTTAGCACCCAGATCTAGTCCATCAGATCACATAAATATGAGTCATTATGATCCTGATCCAATATTAGTTCTCATCCATCAATACTGAAGCTAAACACGATCAACCAAATAGGATATGCAGAATACTGACACCTTTAAACTGTCATCAGAACCCACAACAACCAGAACCACCTGTGACTTCAAATATCATAGCTCAAATTGTATACACTACCACAATGAACCAAACCTGCATACATATGCGCTTACACCAAAGCCAACCCGTGTACAGATCTATAAATATTCAAACATGACTTGCAGCGATTTCAAACTTAAGTTATACCCAGATCAGATCATTACAAGCATCAGTATATAGGTCTAGAATAAGCATAATAAAATATATAGAGATAGTTCATTTCAAACCATTTGATCCCGATATAACCTTAGATCTTGTTCTCCATCAACCAGTGAGATCCCTCTTTAGCTCAGATCCAGATCTGCACCATAACCCAATCACAGATTCCAGATCTAGCACTTTATCAAATATTCAATAATTCAGATGATGCTTTTCCAAATGATCTCCTTCCTCTTTTATAGTGTTAGGCCTTTCACAATACCACGGTACAAAACCATAATAACACAATACCATGAACCCAATACTTGGGATCAACACTTTTGGATGCAATACCACAGACCAAAACCATAGGATCAAAAAACTGTCGGACCAATACCATGAACCAACCATGAAAGTGCGTGAACTTTTCTCCACATGAAATAAACTTTTTCTCCACATAAAAGTGCGTGAACTTTTTTCTACATGAAATAGAATTTTCTCCGCATAAAAGTGCGTGAACTTTTCTCCACATGAAATAAACTTTTCTCTGCATAAAAGTGCGTGAACTTTTCTCCACATGAAATAAACGTTTCTTTGCATAAAAGTGCGTGAACTTTTTCTACATGAAATAAACTTTTCTCTGCATAAAAGTGCGTGAACTTTTCGGCACATGAAATAAACTTTTATCTTCACATAAAAGTGCGTGAACTTTTTCTACATGAAATAAACTTTTTCTCCACATAAAAGTGCGTGAAATTTTTCTACATGAAATAAACTTTTCTCTGCATAAAAGTGTGTGAAATTTTCTCCACATGAAATAAACTTTTATCTTTATGAAAGTGTGTGAACTTTGCTGCACTATAATTTATCATCTGAGATGATTTGCCATCAAGGACATCACTTGTCTCATAATGCCAACAATCTCCCCCTTTGGACTTGATGGCAAAGCTAACTTGTCACACGTAGAACTATCATCTGATTCCTTTGAGCTGTCCTGCACCCCAGGCATTCAGTCACATTTGATATCTCTTCTTGAAGATTCATCTAGTTATAACTAGGTGAGATGATCTTCTATGAGTGGGTTGCCATCAAGTACAAAAAATGCATCATAATGCCAACAATCTCCCCCTTTGGACTTGATGGCAACAACACCAAATCACTCTCCCCCTTTGACATCAAGGGCAAAGGGCGAACCAAGATATTTTCTTTCCTAGATAAACATTCTGTTGTCCATACTCCCCCTGAGTACCTGCTAAAATATCTAAATGAGCTCCTCCTTTGTATATGCCAAGGTGTACCAATCTGTCCATGCTACATGCTGAAAGCTCTGCTCTTGCTGAATTGTGTTGTTCATGCTCCCCCTGTCTGTAAGCAAGGTCTGCAGAAAGGTGTTCTACAAGAACATGACTCTATACATCATATGTGACCTTCCTAGCACCAAATACTCATACATACATCCATCTCCAAACCAAGTGGGGATATACCAGAAAATTTTTCTCAATTGAAAAAATCGGGTCCAAAACAGTTTTCAAACCTATATAATCTAGTAAAATTACCATAAAACCCGTGAACAGTAAAACCTCTCCCCAACAAAAACATATATAATCTAACAAGATTACCATAAAACTGGTGAAGACTAAACCTCTCACCCAACAAAATTAGACCACATCCTCAAAACTTCATTAAAATCTATACATATGTCAGTGTCAAAACTTCATTCAAATCTAGTACATATGTCAATAGCTGCATAATTTATCCCCTCACGGTTCACTTTTAGCTTCAGTGGGCCTTATCTCGACAATGTATCCGCCCCGCATGGTTCCTCCACAACCAAGGAAGGGAACCGTCTCTAACCCAAAGAGTATCTTGCGAGTCATGGTTCAGTGTTACAGTCGAGAGGATATCTATGAGAAATAGTGAAAAAGAATATATATATATATATATAAAATAAAATAAAATATAATATGCTATCACATACATTATTCACATGTTAAATAGATATCTATGAGCAATAGTGAAAAAGAATATATATATAAAATATAATATGCTATCACATACATTATTCACATATTTATTTAACGGTCTATTTGATGTATACATATTTCACATATATAAACGTTTACTTATTATTCCCTGCCTGGGACTATTAGTGATCGATCAGGCGTTGAGGAGGTATTAAATGCCCTCGACCAACTAATACATTTTATGTTTTAACCAATGTTTAAAAAAACATACGCTTGCAAACAAACTTTTATCCAAACTTTCAGCTTGCACCTCGTATTGCCGGGGAGACTGCATGATTTTCATGAAACTTAGGATAATCGGTTTGAAATTTAAAAAATCCATATTTTGATGAAACTTAGGATAGTCACTTTGAAATTTCAAAAATGCATTAAAGTTTCAACGCTATACCTGTGGCTTATTGGAGCCATCCATCCCCTTTGTCTGCCACGTTTCTTTGTGCATGTCCTACACCCGTATCGTTCTATTCGGACATCGGCCCACTGCATCTCATTAAATACGCCTCTTGCATTGTGATTGTGACTCCAGAGATTTTCTGGTTTTGTTTCCAATCTGTGAGCAGCAGGGGTTAAACTGTATACAGTGGTCGCCTATGCATGTGTTTATTTTATTGGCAGTAAGTTATGCTTATCTTTATTTATGTAGCCGAATATTTCAATTCTATTACTGATATTAGCATCGTATTTTACTATTCTATAATCCTCGATCGCTATTGTATATTTTTCTAGGCTCAACGCTGACTGAAATCCTAGGTAGAGGTTCTGTGAGTGCATTGTTTCTGAAATTTGAGCCTCGGAGGTCGTGACTATAGCTGTTGCTCTTGGGTTGTTACATGATGCATCTATTTCGTTTGTCATGGGGTTTTTGGGATTTGAATAAATTTATTGTTGTTTTTCCTTGCATTTCCTTGCAAGGAATTGAAGTGTAATTCGGGGCTTGTTTGTGTATTGTGATGGAAGTCGTGTTGGGGTTTTTCTTTTTCATTTTTTCAAATTATGTCAGCCATGTGATGGTGATGCTCTATCGATAATGGTTGCGATTGACCATTTTCTTTATGTTAATTATATTCGATAATGGATGAGATTGACCAACTTTTATTTATGTTAATTATATGTATGGGCCGTTTGGTGGAGAAGTAATCCTCAGTTTAGTGGTTCTGCCACAGATTCTATCAGTGGATTCTCGAACTTGCAGACTCTTTTGTTTGTTTAGCAAGATGGCTGGAGGCGGATTCTACAGCAACGACTGGTGGAAAGGATTTTCCCAGTTAGAAAATAGTGAAATTACATCTTGTTACTCTTCCTGGGACGAAGATAAAGATGAAAAAACATGCCAAGAATTTGAATTATCCGAGTTGCAGCAATTGGCGAATGAAGCTGTCCAGCAGCACCCAGATTCAATTCAGCCGAGTTAGCACAGTTCATAAATTCTGAAATAGAAATTGATAAGTAAATTAGGCATATATTTTTCTTGTAGTCTGTAAGGTATAAACCTTTTTGAATTGCAGAATATTTAGTTTTTCCCTTTATAATTTATTTGTTTTTTTTTATATAGCGACTAACAAATATCTATCTAGTGTCATTGCATCTGATACTTGATTACAATTTTTGGCTCAATTGGACCATTGAAACCTTGATAACTAGTTTCACGTATCCGACATAACCTTTATTTTTTTTATTCTTTACTATATAAATTGTTGTGTGTGAATTTGTTCACATACATATCCATTTCCATTAACGATTAAAAGAATGGGCTACAAGAAAAGTTGAATTCTCAAATGAATAACTATAATTTAAACCTATCAAGGACTCCTCATAGGATCATGCTTTTATGTTATTTCATACTTTTATGTTATTAGTCCCTGCCTGGGACTATTAGTATTCGCATCAACGTTGACTCGTTATTAATTCAAGTTGACCAAAGCATTTTAAGTGATGTTTTTCTTTTTTATCCAAACTTTTATTTTCGAGCTTTGCTGTTATTTTGCTTTTATCCAAAGTTTTAAATTGGAGGTCTTATTGCCAGCCAAATTTCCTTATCCAAAGTTTTTGGTTGCCCTTCTGTATCCATTATAGAATTATTTTCTTTAAAACTTAGGATAACCAACAATGAATCGAGTTTAACCAATTTACCTGTTCTCCCGATGTGCGCTCAACTGAATTTATCCTAAGTTCTCCTAACAGCATCAACGTTTGGACATTTGTTCATTTGCATGTTGACCACCTGTCAGAGCAATGGCTCGCACCTTGAGCGTCATCGATGAATTTCTGTATATGGATCTGATCTGATAGAAATTCAGTGTCTGAATCTTGTCTTTTTGGATCACAGGGGCGAGCTTTCATGCAGGACTTTTTAGCTTAAATTTTTTGAATTTGGCAGAGAATTGAACTTAACAATGGAAGTCAGCGCTGGCTTGGTTGCTGGTTCTCATAACAGAAACGAGTTCGTGGTCATCCATGGACATGAGGAGGTCGGAAATTTATACAGGACGTTGGTTTTTCGTAGGCATTGTGAGTTACATTCGGGTTGTTGTGCTGATTTTAAATTTGAGACTTAGAAAATTTGTTTTCTTGTGTTGCATTGCAGTCGAAGCCTTTGAACACGTTGAGTGGCCACGTCTGCCAGATTTGTGGCGAGGACATCGGGCTTAACACGGACGACGAGCTGTTCGTTGCCTGTAATGAGTGCGGGTTTCCTCTCTGTCGGCCGTGCTATGAGTACGAGAGACTAGAAGGAAATCAGTCGTGCCCGCAGTGCAATACTCGTTACAAGCGTCAAAAAGGTTATTTTTTGCTCTGCAACTCTTTAAAATTTTATGTTGAATTTGGACGTTCTCGGCAGCTTTGTAGCATTGGTTCAGGTTGAATTTGAACATTCTTGACAAATTTATTATACTTCATGTCGGATTCTTGAAAAGTTCTAATTTGATGTCGAATCTGCATGGTTTCCCGTGTATGAAAGTACGATTCAAACTAAATTTCCTAGTTCATGTTACATTTCAACGTTCTTTGCAAATTTATTCTAATTCGTGTCGAGTTCTTCAAAAGTTTGTAGAGTTTATGCTGAATGTGCATGTTCTGGACAGTATGAAAGGATAACCCATGTTAGCTTTGCAAATTTGGGTTGAATTTGAACGTTCTTGATAAATTTAGTTTAATTCGGGTCGAGTTTGCTTTTGTCAAATTTACCGTCGAATTCAAATCGAATTTGCCATTTCTTGACCAATTTATCGTCCATCGTTCTGCATTTGCACATTCATGGTAAATTTAGCACGATTTATGACTTTAATGATGCGAATTTGGTCATATGGTACGGCATTTGCAGGGAGTCCACGTGTGGAAGGTGACGATGATGAAGAAGACGTTGATGACATATAACATGAATTTAATGTGGAGACTCAGCAAAGAAACATGCAGTAGATCACTGAGGCGATGATCCACGGACGCATGAGCTATGGCCGAGGTCCCGACTACAAAAATTCGCAGATTGCTCATAATCCAGAGCTTCCTCCACAGATTCCTGTACTTGCAAACGACCACTCGGTACTAATCAATGCCCTGAATTTTCTTTGACGAAATTTCTGGAGAATGCATAGAATTTGATTAAGTGTTAGAAAATCTTGCCGCAATGCATAAAATTGGCTTTTACAAATTCTATCTTTGCATTTGTTGGAAGTAATAAACATTTAGAAATTTGTTTGAAGTCGTAATCAAATGGTTTTGACACAAGATGCAAGAGAGGTCCTAAAAAATTCAAAATTTGTGACAAAGAAAATGAGTCAGGATGCTTTTTAACAAATTCCAGAAATGTATTTAGAATTTAATCGAATAATTCATTGCAAATGCTTAAGTTACACCAAGAGATAGAAAAATTGCTTCCGTGGTTTTGATAGACTGAATAATTCAAAAAGAAATTAAAACAAAAGCAAAACGCGGAAAATAAATTTATGCAAGTATGGACATTTGTGTTTGAAGTTTAAAAGAATAGGTACAAAACGCAGGGAGTTCAACGCAAATGCTTGAAGCTTGGAATGATGATATTTGTCAAATGGCATTAGTTGTTGAATTAAGGTTGTGAGTGGGGAGATTCCAACGTCATACTACGCAGACAACCAATTGCTTGCCAACCCTGCAATGCTGAAGCGTGTGCATCCAAGCTCCGAGTCGGGTAACCATTGGCTTCATTTCTGTTAATTTTTATCGAATTAATTTAATTCTACGTGGAAATTCAAAATTTCGAACACTGTTGAGTATTGGAATGTTTCGCTTTGAAACAGGGAGTGGGAGTGGAAGGATCATCATGGATTCAAACAGGGATATTGGTTCTTATGGCTTTGGGAACGTGTCTTGGAAGGAGCGAGGTGATGGTTATAAATCGAAGGAAAACAAATCAGGCCAGTTGGATATGACGGAAGGGAGATATCAATATAATGGAGGGTTTGCACCAAATGAGCCTGAAGATTATATTGATCTCGATATGCCAATGTAAAAACTCTATTCTGCTCTCTTTTGGGCTGCATGATTGAATGTTTTGAGTTTGTTCGGAAAGATCAAATTCTTCAATTTTCAACGTTTGATGATTCTAAGCTTGAACGTTGTGCTTAGAAGCTTTGATTTTGCTGCAGGACCGATGAAGCAAGGCAGCCACTGTCCCGAAAAGTGCCAATTCCTTCAAGCAAAATAAATCCATACCGAATGGTCATTGTAATTCGACTAATAGTGTTGGGTATTTTTCTTTGCTATCGTCTCCTGAATCCAGTGAAGAATGCATATGGGCTCTGGGCCACTTCTATCGTTTGTGAAATCTGGTTTGCCTTGTCATGGATTCTTGATCAGTTTCCCAAGTGGTTACCTATCAGTCGTGAAACGTATCTTGATCGACTGTCATTAAGGTATCTTCGACATAAACACCAGCACTTGGTATCAACTCATGCCCCAAATTGTAATAAATGAACGGGAATTATTTTGGAAATGCCAGATACCCTGCATAGACTTACATTTCAAAAATATAGACGAGGCCTTACTTTGTATTATTTTGTCAGGTACGAACGAGAAGGCGAACCATCAATGCTTGCACCTGTTGACCTCTTTGTGAGTACTGTGGATCCACTGAAGGAGCCTCCTTTGGTTACTGCCAATACAGTATTATCAATCCTTTTAGTAGACTACCCTGTAGACAATGTGTCATGTTATGTCTTTGATGACGGAGCGTCGATGCTTACTTTTGAATCTCTCTCTGAGACCTCAGAATTTGCCAGAAAATGGGTACCATTTTGCCAGAAATTCGACATTGAGCCTCACGCTCCCGAAAACTATTTCTCTCAGAAAATTGACTATCTGAGGAGCGAGGAGCCTTCCACCTCTGTGTACTCATTCCTATTCTGCGCACGCTGGAGGATCCACATCAATAGGTTGTTGACCAGACCTTGTAGCCATCAATTCCTCTGCTTGATGATGCATTTGCTCAAACCGTGTAGTAATTATAGGCTTCAGAGATGTCCTCAGAGACTGCTCCACAACGCATCTCCTGCACTTGCACTTGAAACCCCAGTGCTTGCACTGGCTTGGGCACTGTAAAAACTCTCTCCGACAGGGACTATAGCTACGGCAGTGGCTCCCTTGTTTATAAAGATTTTGTTATTCATCCTCTCATGTTGAAATGTTGTAATTATTATGATAATTAGTTATGTTAACGGTAACGTATTAATTTTGCTGCGTAAAATTTCATTTTTCTTTCTATTTAAGGAAATAAATTAGTATATTTAATTGTATATCTTTAAAAAGATAATGAAAAAAAGATGAAGTCAAATCACAACACAAAATTTAAATATATTTATTAGGAAAAATTTCCAAAATATATTACTATAAATCTTATAAAAACTATCTGTCAGTAACTTTTAAGAGCATGGTTTCATGAGAAAATGTAACAATTATTGGCTTCTCCCGCTCCCTAATTGGGTGGGATTGGTTCACGGATAGTTTTGACTGTGCTAAGCGTAGGTTTCCTGTAAAATGTTTTTTTTTTTTTTAACCACATGGTGAAACCGTAATTATCAAGCCTAATCCAGGAGAGACCCGGGATCAAACCTCATATTTGGCCTAAAACACCAAGAGTATATCCAACCACCTGTAAGTCGGGTATACTAATATCCTATGATTTTAGCAAGAGCAGACTCAGAGGGTTTGGGGAGTCCGCCCCTCTAGCCGCCACCATAACAGGTCACTGTACTCCGTGAGATTTGAACCTCGGTCTCCTGAGTAAAATGTTACTAGTGCAAGTTACTATTTGCACTAGGATCAAATCGGTTATTGGACAGCGATCGATAAACTAAGAGAGCACGTGGGTTTACAGTTGAAATTTCCTAACCTCCGCAAAATAGTTTGCATGTGTACATTCAAAGGCATAGTCATATATATAAAAGGTGGGTGACCCTCCCTCACACAATATGAAATATTATATATAAAGATGTATCCTCTAAACCCCATTATAAAATGTATATAGACAAATATATCCTCTCTAAATAATGTATATATACAAATATATCCTCTCTAAATTATGTAACCCGTGACCAACACCAAGAAATTGGAAAAATATGTCGACAATTGGATCGAAGCCTCGTACCCACCCGAGAAAGGGACAGAAATAAAGGATCATGCATGTGCATAGGATTTGAGCAGTGGACTCCTCCTTTCCTCCTCTGCCCTGTACGTAATTTAAATGTCTCAGAAGCTCCACAAATTTGTGGGGTCAAAGAAGATGTATTCGTCTTGTTGCTCCTCCTGCCAACTTGGAATGAGCTCCCACAATGACGCCTCCTCAATCGACGGGATTTTCTCCAAATTCAGGCCGCCATTCTCCTCAACCGGAGTCTCCCACAACCCCAAGTCCGACGCCTTGGAGATCTGCCCACTGTCACATGCCCACTCCATTTCTGAAACCGATGACGGTTGTGATGGCGATACCGGCTTCTCACTCACCTTGTTTTTAATGTTTGTGATATTCTGCCGAGAGGGCGAGGTTGAAGGGATTTCGTCCAAGGCATATTTGGCGGCGACAATCTGAATTTGCCGACGGGAAAGTGAAGATGCGGACGGAATGGCGGGCACGGAATTGGGGAAGTTGAATTTAGCGTTGGGGCCTCTCAGGCAAAATACACTGCGGCGTCGTAAGCACGGGCGGCCTGCTCGGCGGTTTTGTGTGAGCCCAGCCATATCTTCTCTCTGGTTTTGGGAATCCGGATTTCAGACACCCAACTCCCCCATTTTCGCATTCTGATTCCCTTAAATTGGGGGCGATTTTGTCCGCGATCTTCGTCCGATGGAGACGGTGAAAGGTGCTCTCGGGAGGCTTTATCCATAACTAGCGACGTAATGCGAACGCTGTGCGGTTGGAGGGAAAACAGTGAATCACAATGTAGTAGATATGTTGCAGTGTGAGGCGTAGCGCTTGGTCATTACTGAACTGAAAATCTCAAATGAAATGAAGATGCATTGTGTTGCGGATTTAAGATGTGGAGGCGAATATTTATATGTATGGTCGAAGCGCGTATTGATTGTGATCGCAGGAAAAACTATGAGGTGAGGACTGTGCCAGCGATATTTAAAACGTGAAGGAAACTGTGAAGGGTTCTAGAGGCCTTTCCCCTCGTACACTGTGCCTCTCCACGATTCCACGACAATAATCTATTTTCTAAACGTAAGAAGTCGACGTATACATGAGGTCACATGATGTCCCCACATGATTCGTTTGTCTGGAAACATAAGAAGTCAACGTATCCATGAGGTCACATGATGTCCCCATGATTGGTTTGTCTGGAAACAATCGGATGTGCCCAGGCATATGTTTATTTTGATTTCACAAATTATATATTTTATGATTATGGAAAATTTTAAGGGTTAATATTAGCAAATAGGTTAATTTTCATGATTTTTCAAAAATTGATATGTCAATTGCTATTTTTTAATAAAATGATTCGCTCAAATTTTACAATATAAAATTATTTAACTTTAAAAAATAATTATAAATTTGAATATTTTACAAATACATCAATAAATATTTTATAATTTACATATTAAAAACTAATAAAATTAACCAATATTTTTAAACTTCAAAATGATTTTCCATCTTTAAAATTTTATCTACTCATAACAAATCAAACATCCCATCCTTATCCTTTTACTCATGATGTAGCACTACCAATACATAACTGCAGCAGCAGCGCATCCAGAAATCATCAATCTTATATTCAATAATGGAGTTCTACCAAGTCATAATCAAAGTAGCAACGCATGGTGAAATCGTCGATCGTTTGTGGTATCCTTTTATTTGAATTAATTGACGGTTCGTAATGGAAGGAGCACACCATCGTCATTTCATTTCATTGATAAAATTATCGTAAAAAATAAAAATTATGGGAGTGCTTTATTAACTTAATGTAAATATATAAATTCTAGGTTGACATGTTAAGATAGAAAAATTATCTTCATTTCAGAATTTTAACGGAATGTAAGGGTATATTTATATTTTTTATAATGATGGGTTAAAAGAAAGAGATTATTTTCATTTTAAAATTTATGTGTTGAGTGAATATCAACTATATATTAAATTAGAAAGTTAACTAGTTAGAGAATATCTTTCAAGCTAAATGCATCTAACTATTTTTTAAATACTTAAAATATCTTTCTCTTATAAAAATGAAGTCTAAATAATGATCAATAACTCTAAAAATTCACAAACATGATAACGTTTAAAGGAGCAGGTAGAAGTTACATATTCCAACACTTCAGCTTAATGACTATTTGGCTTAATCTCCATGAGTTGTTGTTTTAAACATATTATCCTTTATAACAAATGCTTCACTATGAACCTCCTCAATATCGAAGTTTGTATTTGGTTCATCCCATTACTTTCATCTAATACCTTGATCATGTAGTGATCACTAAAATATTGACATCTATATAAAGGAACAACCATCCAGTAGAATACATGGGTAACAAGCCATTCTATTTGTTAGTTCACTAGGATGTCCTTCATGTACAGGATTCATCCAACTCCTTGATGAACTCCCCATGAATTTTAAACTTCACCTCCTAGAGCCTACAATCAATATAGTCCACTCCAACTGTAATAGAGTTTGCAATTAGTAGTATGGTCAACTCATAGAGCATCTATTCAACACATGGCCCACTTCTCTAAGTATTAAAGAATTCCCCAACAAAAGCTATTGCATTCTATACAAGTTATCTAAATCATCAAGGACACATCATAAAAAGGTAAGCATGCCTATCTAAGTCTTACAAAGATATGTCCTTTACATACTATATTCATATATACAGGCGCATGCATATTCCATCACATTGAGATACTAAATACAACTTTAAAACTTCACAAAGTCTCATAAATCAAATCAAAATATATGTTTCACAGTTAAATATAATCAAGTCTATTTTTATTCAACACAATTAATACAAATTTATTTTCATTTGTCCACCCTCATCCAACCTCCCTAATACAAAACTACAAATGATGAGCTACCCATTAACACATGCATATACCTTCTTCTCCTTTTGGAATGATACACCTATGCTTTTATCTCTATTTCCCACCTCTTTAATATTTCATTTTTCATTTGTTGGAGCAAAGACTTCTATAACAGTAAAGCCACAAGTATCAATATGTTAGCTTTAATAAATCCAAAACTTAAACTAAACCATAACCAAATAATAATTCCATAACAATTAAAGAAAATACTATAAAGCTTACTAACATGACTTGGCCTTGTTTTTTCCCACAATACAAACAACTCATGCACTTACAAAGACTCGTTTATGTGTCTCATTGGATTCAGTTAAGAATCTTTGAATAGCACAAACCACAAGGTTTTCGAAGAAATAGCGAAACTTCTCCTTTCGTATGGATGATTCGTTGGTCAAAGGACCACTAGCTTCAATGACATTGTCTCTTAAAGATGCACCAACGATTAGTTTCTGTTAAAATAGTTAAATAATTTCAGTGTGGAGATTTATTTAAAATTAGAAAGTTAATTAATTGAGTGTTCAGTTAAATTGAGTTAAGTTATAGTTAAATTTAGTGTGTGGTTACATCTGGAAAATGGTTAAATATTTAATCATCAAATTTTTATGTGTAAAATTTGTGTTTTAGTTATTTTATTTTTTCAACAAATTAATATTATAAAATTTGTGTTTTAGTTATTTTATTTTCTCAGCAGATTACTATTAAAACCAAGAAAAAATCACAATATCCGTGGAGCCCATAAAAACTGTAAATAAAAGTGGCAAGTGAAAAAAAAAAATCGATGATTTTTTATGTTTGCAAAATTGTCAATTAAATTAGTGTAGCGCAAAATTGTGAGATAATTAAGGTATTTCGGATCAGCGCTTTTCCGTTGTGTCATATCCTTCGTTGTTTAAGGCAAACTTATGATTTAGCCATTTTTGGCAATGCAACGGTTGTCGTGTGAGAAGTTTGTCGAAAGTGCGGTGGTACAACGTCACTTCAAAAATTTTAAGAACGGCGATTTTTTTTAAATACGTGACTTCAACAATTTTAAAAGGAGCTCTCATAAGGTTTTATGAAAAGGTGTGATTTGGATATTTTTTTAAAGGATCATATTTTTTATTTATAAAGATATTCCGAGAGGCTTATAAAGGATTTTATAATAGATTTTTTTTTAAATATTTAGATAATATTTTTTAAAGGACTTAAAAAGTGTAGCTATTTAAAGGAGTATAAAATTATTAAAGGAGGCTCGTAAAGTTTAAAAAAGAAAGGATGATTTTTATTAGTGGAAGAGAATTTTTTTTAAAAAGATGGTTTTTTCAAATTTTAGCTTGAGTTTTCATGGTTTATAATAAAAGATGATGATGTGTGGACTATTAAGATGGTGATCACGTTGCAGGCTTGTGATGTCTGAGATTATGTCTAATTTGGCTTTTCATAACCTAAGGATGAAGCAGAGGAACAAGCCCTCACTAATGCAGAGAGGGATCTATGGAAGAACGACAAGAAGAAGAATGCACAAGCATTGCAACTTCTCCAGCAAGGAGTGGATTGAGCAATGTTCTAGAAAATTATGATCACGTCTTCAGCAAAGAAAGCATGGGATACCTTGGTGACAAGCTATAAAGGTATGGCTAAAGTCAATACTGTTAAGTTACAGAATACTATGAGATATTTTGAAAGTCTGTAGATGAAGGAGACACGACACACTGATTCTTTTATGAATCGGGGCATGACTGTCGTAAATCAGTTAAAAATCTATGCTGAGGAAACTAAAGATCAAACAGTGGTTGAGAAGGTTCTCAGATATTTGTCTACCAAATTTGATGTTGTGGTAGCAACCATAGAAGAAGCCAAGGGTTTGAAATCACTCAAATTGATGAGTTGATGGGATCACTTCTATCACATGAGGCAAGGATAGACAAAAATAAGGATTTCGCTTTAGAAACCGCTGTCAAAAGTCAAGTTTCTATTTCAAGAAACAGAGGTCGAGGTAGAAGTAGATCGAGAGGCAGAGGATGAGGCAGAAGACATAGTGGTCATTGAGATGGTCGTGAGAAACATGAACATGAAAGTGGAAGAAACTACAGAAGCTTCAACAAAAATCAAAGAGTTGACAAATCAAATGTGAGATGTTATTATTGCAAAAATTTGGTCATTATGCCCGTGATTGCAAGAAGAGGATATCTGATCAAGGAAACCATAGAGCTAATGTCACTACAGAGAGTAATAACTCCATGTCCCTAGCTTGTCATACCATGCATGAACCTTATGATAATGTGTGGCTATTAGTTAGTGGTTGTAGTAACCACATCACTTGCAACTTGTTGAAAGGAAGAAACTTGTTTAATGAGTATTGGGCAGAAGTAGTTGCATGTGCTATTTATGTGATCAACAGATCTCCTACAATGAGTGCGATGAATAGAGTAATAGAACAATCATGGTCGTGTATGTATTGCAGCATATCTCATCTTAGAGTATTTGGATGTGTATCTTATGCACATGTGCCTAAAGAGCTAAGAGGAAAATTGGATGATAAAAGTGAAAAATGCATATTTACTAGTTATAGTGAGCAATCAAAAGCTTACAAATTGTATAACCTTAACACCAAGAAGACCATAATCAGTAGAGATGTTGTGTTCAAAGAACAAGAGTCGTGGAATGGTAGTATAGACAAAACAATTGATGCATAAGCACCATTGATGGAAGAGGATGATGTAGCAGAAAATGAGCAGCAGGGATCAAAAGAGCATACACCAAATAGAGTTGTGCCAGCAAGGACTCCAAGATTTTCTAAGCAGCATGGATCTTCAAGCATGTCAACAGATCGAGATTCTGCCAGCAATCAATCAAGTGAGAATCAAGCAATGGTAAAAAAAATATGAGAAGTCTACAATATATTTATGATGATTTGAATGCTAGTTCAAATTTTGCATTGTTGTCATTCTAACCTTCTTCGTTTGAAGAAGCTATCAAAGATGAAAATTGGGTGCAAGCCATGAATGAATAAATTTAAGCTATTGAAAAGAATGATACATGTGATTTAGTTGATTTTCCAAAGGACAAAAATCACATTGGTGTGAAGTGGGTGTACAAGACAAAATGTATTGAGAAAGGTGAAATTGAAAGATTTAAAGCAATACTTGTATCAAAAGGAATCTCGCAACAACCATGAATAGATTTTCGAGAAATGTTTTCTCTGGTATCCAGATTGGATATTGTAAGAGGAGTTATAGCCACAATAGCTCAAAAAAAGTGGAAAGTATATCAAACGGATGTGAAATCAACCTTCTTGAATGGAATTCTAGAACAAGAAATTTGCGTGTAGTAGCCTCTAGGTTATGAAGTTGAAGGTAAAGAAGATAAAGTTTATTGGTTGAAGAAAGTGCTATATGGACTCAAGTAAGTGCCTAGAGCTTGGTATAATAGAATTGATAGTTACATGATCAAGAATGGATTTTGCAAAAGCATCATTGAGCCTACCTTGTACACAAAGGTAAATGAGCATGGACATATTTTGATTGTTTGCTTATATGTTGATGACATTATTTATACATGTGATTTTGACTTGGATGAATTTAAAGCAGCCATGATTAAAGAATTTGAGATGACAGATATTGGTCTCATAAAATATTTTCTTGACATAGAAGTTGAGAAATTTGAAAAAGAAATTTTTATTTGTCAAAATAAATATGTTAGAGATTTTCTAAAAAAATTCAGGATGGAGAATTGCAAACTCCTCCCTACACAAGTTGCAACAGGTACAAAATTAAGCAAGGATGATGAAGGATCAGATGTCAATCCAACTCTATTGAAAATATTGGTGGAAGCCTCATGTATCTCACAACTACAAGACCACATATCATGAAATGAGTGAGTTTGACTTCCATATTTATGGAGACTCCAAAAGGCACACATTGGAGTGTAGGAAAAATAATTCTCAGATACATATCACGAACTAGAGATTGCGGCATAATGTATTCAAGCACAAAGAATAAGGATTTGGTTGGGTACACAGAAAGTGATTTTGAAGGTAGTTTGGATGATGAGAAGAGCACTTCCAGTTATGTGTTCCATCTTGGTTCAAGTGTTATTTCATGGGCATCTAAGAAGAAACCTATTGTGACACTTTCGTCAGCAGAAGTTGAATATGTAGCAGAAACATGCCAAGCAATGTGGTTAAGAAGAGTATTTTATGGACTCAAGAAAAAAAACAAGGATCAATAGCAATATATTGTGACAACACATCAACTATGTCAATATCTAAGAATAATGTGTTTCATCACAAGAGAAAGCGTATTGATAATATATATCACTTTATTAGAAAATGATTTGAATTGGAGTAGATTAGTAATGTTGTGCTAATTCCCCATTCAAAAATAAACCCAAGATGATTATCATTTGCTTTTTCAAGTGCTTAAGGATTCAATACTTTTGCTTAATTAACATATTTCCATGAGAGTTTCATATGTAAATGTTATGAATAATTTATCTTTAAAACATATGCTGAACAACAACAATATAATAGTAATGAACATCAAAATACAACACACAACAAGCATATGATAAAGGAGCTCACCCCTCTTGGGCTATGTCTCCTTGGTCTAGCTTCCAATGGCTTGGGCCTCTCTATTGTGCTCAAATTACATCAAAAGTGTGTTTATAATGCTTAGATGCCTCTAGTATTGACTATTTTTCCATCAAATTTGGATAAGAACTGAAGAAGTAATGATTTCTCCTAGTTCTTCCTCTATTTGTTCCACAAAATGCTATAAAACTGGCAGAAAACTACGAATTAGCCCCCAAATGTGCTAAGCGGGGGAGAATTTCACCGCACTGCGGGCCATATTCTCTCGGTTTTATCGCAGATCACAATCAGCAGATTTCGGCGGGTGTAATGTCTTGTTTACACTGCGAAATACTGCGATTACAATATCGCAGACCTGTCGGAGTATTAAACTATGACATATAACATTATCATATTTGGGGTCTTTCGCATTCAGGAATTAACTTGCGCTGGAGCCGATGTAGAAAATCTGTGATAAGTTAACCTGATAATGCAATATAAATCAAAGCATAATACTATAACCTACTTCTACTATCAATTTGCGGAAGCTTAAAGATCGAGCTGAATAATATAACCAGAAGAAGAAGAATCAATGGCACAATACACATGAAAATACTTTGGGGAAAGTCTCAGATAAAAACCCCACACTATTGTATTATCATACATGGTGGAAATACATAGGAATTATACAAATCCTTAGCTCTCACAGCTAGCCCACTCTTAGTACAATCCTCACAAATGCTCACAGGCAATCTTGGCTTCTCTCCAGCCTTCCTCTTTGCCCTCCAAGCTCCTATTTCCTTGCACCGTTCCTTGTGGATGATTAGCTTATTACCATGTGGGAAAACAAGCCTTCAAAACTGCACAATCCTCAAGGATGAATCCTTGACTGCATGCATGAGTTTCCTCCATGAGAAAACACATACAACTGATAGTACATTGTCCTTGAACATTAATCTCAACTAGGTCTTTCTCAGAATAGACATGCATGAGTTTTTGATGAGGGAATATTCAGTTAACTGGAGTAGCACTAGTTGAGTGCATTAATGCATCAACTAACCGTTAGCTCACTATTAGTTCCTCAAACGGTTTGGAACTAATTTAACTGGACTTAACTCAGTAAACTGAGTTAACTAATTACAACTCAAATATAGCTCAATATTATTTCCTTAATTTAAGGGATAACTCTTGCATGACTTCAGAAAGACTTCTAACTTGAATTTCTCCAACTAATTAATTTAAAATAAATTAATTAGTTATTTTCAAGTAGTTGTTAAAACTAAATTCGATTTTAATTCACAATTTAATTGAAGGGCAAATTAAATTGGAATATTCTTGTTGCCATATTTCAACACTCCTCAACAAGAAAGGGATTATCTGCCACCCCAATCCTGTCTCTATGGAACTCAAATTTACACTTTCATAATTCCTTTTTCAAAATGTTAGCATCTTGCTCCTCTGTCGAAATATATTGTAGCAACATGATCCTCCTCGCTACACAGTCTCTGAGATGATGATACCAGATTTTGATGTGCTTGGACCTATCATGAAATACTGGATTCTCAGAGAGTTTGATACAACTTTGATTATCACAATAGATCACAGTTGGATCCATCCTCTAATCAAACAAATCAACTAGGATTTTCCACATCTAGATGGCCTCACATGCTGCCTGACTTGCAGCCATGTATCTTTCCTCTGCTGATCTGAGTGCAAACGAGCTCTCTTTCCTGTTGTACCAAGAAACAACCACTCACCTAAGGTTGAAAATCCCTCCTGATGTGTTCTTCCAATCTGATGGAATCCCTATCCAATTTTCATCAATGAAGCCCTGTAGCTTCACTCCCTCTGTCCGTATGTACCATAATCCATATTGAGATGTGCCTCTGAGGTATCTCAATACATGTTTTGCCACCTTCCAAAACATCTTGGTAGGTTGAACCATTGCTTGACTCAGCTGGTTCATTACATAGTATAAATCTAGTCGTGTGTTCATTAAGTACATCAGTGAACCCACAAGCTGCATGCACATAGTAGCCTATACCAATTCTCTTGAAGTAGCAACCTCCTTCCTCTAGTTATCTGTTAGAGGAGTCTACATGGGCTTACACTTATCATGTGGAATCTCCTGAGTATCTCGTTGGCATATTTTCCTTGAGACACAAACAACTCCCCATCCTTCTGCCACACGTCCATGCCAAGGAAGTAATGCATGAGACCCATGTATTTCATCTTGAATTCTCTTGCAAGGTCCTCCTTGCAAGACACAATCAGTTGATCATCACAAGTCACTATGAGATCATCAACATAAAGTACAGTGGTCAACATCTTACCTTTCACCACGATGTGGTACAAGTTCGCATCTGCTTCACTCTTTGTGAAGCCCAACTTGGTGAAGTAGTTGTATATCCCGGAGTACCAAGCATGAGGTGATTTCTTTAGCCCCTACAACACTCTCTTGAGTTGGCACGCATGTGACTCATGATCGAAGGTCTCAAAACCTTCTAGCTATTGTATGTACACCTCTTCCTCAATTTGGCCATTGAGGAATGCAATCTTCAAAATAATCTGATGGATCTTCCAACACATCTATGCTGATAGTGACAACATAGATCTGATAGATGAGTACCTTGCAATAGGAGAAAAATTCGCATCATAGTGAATCCCCTCGACTTGTGAAAAGCCACGGGAAAAAAATCTTGCCTTATGCTTCTCCACACTACGATTAACATCAACAACTTTCTTTACCTTGTAAATCGAACAGGAACTCACAACTGACTTGTTCTCTGGTCTTGGAACCACGTCCCAAACACAGTTACGAACTATGGAGTCATACTCCTCCACCATTGCATCAACCCAAATCGGTCTTTGCACTGCTTCCTCAAAGGAACATGGTTCGGTATCAACAAATTCCCTAGCAAGGTCCATGTATCTAGTGTACCTCTTAGGTGACCTCCTCTGTCTGTGCTTCCCTCCATCTCTTGAAGACTCTGCTTGAGTGGATGTCTCCACAACTGGAGCCTCTGCATGTGGCTACTCCGCATCAGTCTAAGGCTCCTCCTCCTTAGGAACCAACAGTTCCTCCACAGCATGTAATTGGAGCTCCCTCTCAAGGGAAACTCACATGGCCTTCTGCTCATCAGACTTGAGATCTCTGCGAACCACTGTCCTCTGACTGGTAGGCAAGTACACCTGATAGTTGTGAGGTGTATCAGTGTACCCACAAATATCCCCAACTTTTTTGATGGCTCAAGCTTCTTCTATGCATCCTTTGTCACATGGCAATATACTGACGAGCCAAAGATCTTAAAGTGACCCACATATGGTCTCTTACTGGAGAAAGCTTCCTCTGGTGGCTTCATCCCAAGTATGTGATGCGTGCTTCTATTATGCAAATTAACTGTTGTGTTGCATGCCTCAGCCCACAAGTGAAGTGGTAGCCTTGGTCATGCAGCATTTCCCGTGTTTCCCCTACAATAGTTTTGTTCTTCCTCTCGGCCACCCTATTCTACTGTGGGTTATGAGGTGCCGTCAACTCTCATTTAGTTCCTTCGACTGCACATATGTCCTTAAAATCTTAAGATACATATTCTCCACCGTTGCCACTTCTCAAGGACATGATCTTATTCCCTGACTCTTTCTTGACCAAAGCTTTGAACTCACAAAACTTTGTGAAAGTTTGGTCCTTCTTTTGCATGAAATAAATCCAGCATTTACAAGAATAGTCATCAATGAAAATCGTGTAATACCTTTTCTTCGTTGTGGATTCCGTTGAGAATGGTCCACACAAATCAGTATGAACTCGCTCTAAGATAGCCTTTGTGCGATTGTCTCGATCATGAAAGGAAGGCTAGGTGTACTTTCCCAAGGTACAACCTTTGCATGTGTCAACTTGCTCAAGCTTACCTTTGGGAAGTCCTGTATATATCTGTTGCTTTATCTTCAAAGCCCCATAATGCAAATGGCCCAACTGCATGTGCCACAACTCGCAAATGTCTTATCTTTTCACCAATTATGCTTTTGTACTCAATGTTGTACAATCATCTACCTCTAGTTTATAGTGATTCTTCACCTGAATCCCTATCCTCTTGACTTGACCTGTGGCTATGTGTCATAGGAATGCCTTTCCTTTACAAGTTCTTCTTCAGTCTAGGCACATACATCACATCTATCAAGGTGAGAGGAGCTCCATGATCCCTCTGAAAAGCAATTGTGCCCACTCCTGAAACACTATACCTTCCATCGTCACCCATCTCTATGCACATCTTTAGTTCTTTCTCCTCCAAGGAACTAAATAAATTTTTATCATCGGTCATGTGGAATGAGGCTCCATTGTCAAAATACCAGACACAACCCATCCTAGATGACACCATGCATGCGATGAGGGTAAAGTCCATTTCGAACTGAGAGGCTAATGCCTCACCTTCCAATCCTTCCTAGGATCCCTTCTTGGACTTCTTCGATGGCCAATTAGTCGCATAATGTCCCATCTTGTGAGAATTAAAGAATCTTACTTTAGACATGTCACCCTTCTGCCCCCCATGAGAAGAATTCGATTTGAAATGGGAAGCCTTCCCATTCCCTTTCCTTGTCTTACTTGCTAAGGCCAGATTTTCTTCATCATCATTCTTGGATGAAGAACCATCTTGTGTGCTCCTCCTGATCTCCTCCTGCATAAGATCCAACCATAGGCGTTCCCAATCTGACAGTTTCTCCCTTCCATTCACAGAGTCCTAGTAGATATTCCAACTATTTGGAAGGCCAAGGAGAGTGAGGCTCACCATATCATCATCGATAGTAGTTATTCCCACACTGCCAAGCTCATCTCTGCAGGTGGTGAGCTTTCTCAGATATGTGGAAATAGTATCACGCTTCTCCATCTTGATTCTTCGAAGCTTATCCTTGAGCGCCAATTTCCTCTGGTCGCTATTGTTTTGGTAGAGGTCCTTCAATCTCTTCCACATTGAAAATGGAGTATCCTTCCCATGGAGACTAAAGACAATATGGTCTCGAACTCCCTCAAGGATGATCCATCTCTCCTCTGCCACACACTTCTTCCACTCAACCAACTCTTGTGCATTAGTTGAAGCTGGCTTTGGGATTTCTTGATCAATGAATTCCTTCAAGCCATTGTCTTCTAATATAGCCTCCGTTATATCTTTCCATGCTATGTAATTCGAGCTACCTTCCAAGGCATACTTGAGTGTCAAGCCATAGAACGACATTGGCCAACCTTGAAGTATGATATGAATTTGATTTTCACCTGCAACCCAAAACTTCAAAATTTGAATTCTCTTCTCAGTATACTATTCACAACTCTGATACCATGTAGAAAATCTGTGATAGGTTAACCCGATAATGCAATATAAATCAAAGCAGAATACTATAACCTACTTGTACTATAAATTTGTGGAAGCTTAAAGATTGAGCTGAACAATATAACCAAAAGAAGAAGAATCAATGGCACAATACACATGAAAATACTTTGGGGAAAGTCTCAGATAAAAACCCCACACTATTGTATCATCATACATGGTGGAAATACATAGGAATTATACAAAGTCTTAGCTCTCATAGCTAGCCAACTCTCAATACAATTCTCACAGATGCTTACAAGCAATCTTGGCTTCCCTCCAGCCTTCCTCTCTGCCCTCCAAGCGCCTATTTCCTTGCGCTATTCCTTGTGGATGATTAGCCTATTACCAAGTGGAAAAACAAGCCTTCAAAAATGTGCAATCGTCAAGGATGAATCCTTGACTGCATGCATGAGTTTTCTCCACGAGAAAACAAATGCAACTGATAGTACACTGTCCTTGAACATTAATCTCAATCAAGTCTTTCTCAGAATAAACATGCATGAGTTTCTGATGAGGGAATATTCAGTTAACTCGAGTAGCACTAGTTGAGTGCATTAATGCATCAACTGACTGTTAACTTGCTATTAGTTCCTCAAATAGTTTGGAACTAATTTAATTGGACTTAACTCAGTAAACTGAGTTAACTAATTACAATTAAAATATAACTCAATCTTATCTCCTTAATTTAAGGCATAACTCTTGCATGACTTCATAAAGACTTCTAACTTGAATTTCTCCAACTAATTAACTTAAAATAAATTAAATAATTATTTCCAAGTAGTTGTTAAGACTAAATTCAATTTTAATTCAAGGAAAAATTAAATTGGAATATTCTTGTTGCCATATTTCAACTGTCAATTCCTGTTACTTCTGCGATTGTGATATGCAATCACATCACATTGCATAGCTAACCTTTTCAGGGTCAGGGCCGATACCTGTATGTTGATCCCTTTCACCGATTGCGATTGTGATTTGATCACATCACAACTCAACCTACCGAGGGCTGATTTATAACACCTTTTCTGCCTACCACTGTGATATGTGATTTGCTAGGGCCAATGGATGGCTGCCACTTGGCACCTCCTCATTAGTTGAAGACCTACCACATCATCTCAATCCTGCCATGTAGACAAGTCAAAGCTAAAATTTTACGTGCTCTAACTTCTACATATGAACTCGAATTTGAGTGTTGTTTGCATTGATGGATTCAGAATGACAAGCTCTTCAATCTGAATCTGAGTTTGAGGAGATTCTAACACTTTGATTTTTGGGCATATTTCTGAGCACCTGATCACTCCTCCTCATTGGAAGCCTTTTGGACCCCAAAAGGATCACTTTTAGTTATTGAATAGATGAGGGTATTGTTTCCTAACCTTCCCCACTTAAATCTATTTGGACTTTGATGGATGTGTATCTTTGAGACCCACCCGAAAATAATTAATATTTCCTCTTTAAGTTGTCCTTGTCCTTCTATCAAGTATAGTGTCTTGCTGAAGCACATCAAGGTATTCCAGAGAAAGGTATTCAATAGATGGAATTTTAACATTCTATGCTTGATGTTCAATCAAAGGAGGTTCATACAATCTCAATTTTAAACATTAACAAAGGAATAGATTTGCATATATGAAGGCAAATAAAGCTTGAAAGAATTATTACCAATCTTTTCCAGAATTTTAAATGGACCATAAAGAATTAGTTTCAACTTTTTACCTTCACCTTGAAGCTTTTACTTTCTAATGTATAGCCAAACTTCATCACCTACTTGAAACTGATGATCTACACAATGCTTATCATACCTTGCTATATACTTGCCTCAACTTTTTTCTAGTTGTTCTTGAACTATTTTGTGAATCAACTGAATTTTCTCAATGAATTTCTTTGCTTTGTCTATGTCACTATGTCCATCTACAGCTACATCTTTCAGGTAAATAACCAAGACATGCCTCAAAAGGTGAAGTTAGAGTAGAAGAGTGTTTTGCTCGGTTGTAAGCATGTTGAATATAATGCAACTGTTCATCCCACAACTTAGGATGTTTGTTGCAATACCCTTTTAGCAAATGAATGACTATCCTATTAACCACTTTAGTTTGACCATCAATTTAATGATGAAAGGTTGTACTTTTATTCAATTTGGTGTCCATCAAGTTCCATAAACTTGACCAAAAATTCCCATCAAATCGAGAATCAGGATCACTTACAATAGAAGTAGGCAATCCAAAATGAAACCATACATTTTGAAAGAAAAGTTAAGTTGTTTGTTCAATTGCAATTTTCTTTTTACAAGGCATTAACATGCACATCTTGTTGAACCTATCCACAACTACATACAAATAATCATGACCTTTCCTTGAAAAAGGTAGACCTCCTACAAAATCCATAGAAACACTTTCCCATGGTCTTGAAGGCATTGGAAGTGGTGTGTACAATCCTAGTTTCCTATTACTCTCTCTCTCTATGGAACACAAAGTTTTCCCAAATGATACAAAAAATTATCATGTAGTCCTCAACTTGGGGGCCTTGACTCAAGTTTAAATACACCTTTTGAAAGTCAGCGTCCTGTGCGTATTGTTCAACATAACTTTCAGGAAAAACAAAATTATTCTTGAGTAAAATGGCTACATTTAGAACAAGTATAGAAATCATATTGAAGCAACTCTGTTATAAATTCCTTTCTTGTACCTAATTACCATGTGGAATTGCTGTAAAAATCCCATCCAACGAAAATGCCTTGACTGTTGTAATTTGGTTTGAGATTGTAGATATTATAGAGGTTGATGATCAGTTTGAATAATGGTTTCTTTTCCCATCAAATAATGCTTCCATTTCTTCACACTTTGCACCAATGCATAAAGCTCTTTATCATATGTAGGATAATTAATAACAACACCATTAAAAATTTCATAATGAAATGAAATAGGCTTACCATGTTGTAAAAGAACTTGCATCTATTTGTATTTCAAATGGTTGTTCCAAATCCAGTAATGCTAAAAAATGGAGCTGAAATGATCTTTTGTTTCAAAGCATCAAATGGTTTTTGTTTTTTTCCTCCCCACTGGAAGACAACCTTCACGCTGGTCAATGCATGTAGTGGAGCTACTATGGAGGAGAAATTGGCAATGAACTTCCTCCAGTACTGCGCTTCTTCAAAAAAATCCTTACTTTTGTGACTGATTTGGGTATTGGCAAATTCACAATGACTGAAACTTTACAGGGATCAACCTTTAGCTCACGTCCTCCAACTATGTGGCCGAAATACACTAATGAAGTTTTCCTGAATTCACGTTTAGACATATTTAGAAAGAAATGTTATTTTCTCATGATATCCAAAACTTTCCTAACATGCTTGACATGCTCTTCTTATGATTTGTTGAATATCAAAATATCATCTAAATAGACAATTACAAAATCATCAAGAAATGATCTTAAAACATCATTCATAACTCTCATGAATGTAGCTGGAGCATTGCAAAGACCGAAAGGCATAACCAGCCACTCAAACAATCCCTATTTTGTTTTAAAAGTAGTATTCCATATGTCCTCCTCAGCTATTCTAACTTGATGATATCCACTTCTCAAGTCTAATTTAGTGAAATACTTTGCATTTTTCAACTGATCTAGAAAATCATCTATTATTGGTAGTAGGGATCGATTCTTTATTGTGATCTTATTTAAAGCTCGATAATCTACACACATGCACCAGGTTCCATCTTTCTTGGGTACCAATACAATTGGTGAACCACATTGCGAAGTAGAGGGACGAATTAAACCTTTATCCAACAATTCATGGACTTTCTTTTTAATTTCTAAACTCTCCGGAATTAACCTTTGATACATACCGATGTTTGGGAGTGGAAAATCTTGCTATAGCTATATTTCATGTTGAATTCCTCTTTTTGGTGGAAATCCCTTTGGTTCTTGAAACATGTCCCCATATTGATTTACCACATCTACCAATTCATCTTTTAGCTTCACATCACAGCCTATAAAGGATTCCTGCTCCATGTCATTCTTCTACTTGATCATGAGGAGCACAAGACTCTTACTGGAATTGACCAGTCGCTTCATTTCCCCTACACTTGCCAAAGACATACTAAGCTTTCTGTGATGAGATCTCACAATGTACTCCACTCTGTCTTTGAACAAATGGTATTTGTTCTCAAATCTATGGAAACCAGCCTTCCTTTCATACAAATACGGGCTTCCCAATATGATCCTTGAGATATACAATGGCACAATGTCTAATTCAACTTCATCAATGAAATTAGCAGTGATTGCAAAGCTGAAAACACATTTTCGAGTGACCTGCAAATTGGCATCCTTGGTTATCCAACCCAATAGATAGTGTTTATGATGGGGCACGTTCTGACATTCATTTTCTTAACCAAATCCGCAAAAATTAAGTTGGCCTGAGATCCACTCTCAAATAATGTATCGATCTTTGTATGTTTGGAAATAACTCGGATATGGAACAACTCGATTTGGTTTTCCTCATTTGAAAGATCATGGGAATTATTTGTTGCACTGGTATTGGCTACGACTTCCTCTTTTCTAATCTCTTTTCTTGATTTTTCCACGACTTTTCCCTTGGTGACTGTGGCTGCGATTTTTGTTTCATCTCATGAATCTGAACCCAAGTCTTGTTGTGCAACAAAATTGGTCATTTGTTTCCCTTTATTGTTGGATTTCTTTGGCCGTAATTTTGGATGAAGCTTCTAGTAGTGCGCTTCATCATGTCCTTCCTTGGAACAATTCTTACATACAGGTTTCTCCCCTTTTTTCTTAACATAAGTAGTTTTCTTCTTCTTTCCTTTAAACTTCTTCCCTTTTTCACCACTCTGAAATGGCTTCTTCTTACCTTCTTCTTATATATTTTTCCCTCTTGCTTCGAGGTGTGTAGCATGAACACAAACCTCATCAAGATTTGTGGGACTAAATATAAGAATGGGATGTTGAAGATAGCTACGCAACCCTTGTATGTATTTCAGCCATGTATCTTGTCTGTAAGTCTACTCCTAGCATAAGAGCTCTTTTCCTAAACTCTTGAGTATATTCTTGCACATTTTGACCTTTCAACTCTCTGAAATTTTTCCAATTCATAATAGCTTTCTGCATATGAGCTAAAGGGTAGAACTATCTTTTTATAGCAGCAACGAAATCAGACCAAGAAATAGATATCTTACCATGTTTTTTGATCTCGTCTTGAGTCCTTGCTTCCCACCATACAAGTGAGGCACCCTCCATTCTCAATAAAGCCAATTGAAATTTTGATATCATCCTCTTGAAGGTTTTGAATTATACAATACACCTCCAATTTATGAATCCAGTTATCTAGCTTCTTTGCATTCAATTCACCATTGTACATACGCAACTCGAGTTTAACATCAAGCTTCAAAAAAGGTGATATACCAATTCCTTTCGAAGAATGACGATGAGTATGAGTAACGGTGGCATTTGTGGAAGAGTGTGAAGATGATTTTGAAGAATAATATGAAGAAGATGGTGGAGATGGTGGAGGTTTGCCTCCATTCCCATTACCTCCTTTTCCATTACCTCCTCCTGAAGAGACATCTCCTTTGGGAGGCTTGGTGATTTCTCCTTGCAATCTGTTGTTCCTCTCTTCATAGAGGACCTTAATCATCTTTTTCATATCAAATAAATCCTTTCTGAAGGTCTCCTCATCTTCCATCATGATAGGTTCTCCTTCATGAGACATAGTCTCTCGAGACTCAACTACAACTTGAGGTTGTACTGGTGTTGGAATCTCAACTGCAACTTCCGGCACTTGAGGCTGAACTGGTGTAGAAGACTTTGGAAATCTTACCCTTCTTCCAGATGAACCAACTTCAGGGCTTTCAACCAACTTTCCTTCACCTCTTTTGATCTTTAACCTTGTAAGCATGACATAAACTTGCAAACAATTAAATCCTTCTTTCACAAAGCAAATCTAGTAAGCAAAGATAGTGCTATGATACAAACCTGATCTGAATTGGAGCAGATTAGTAATGTTGTGCTAATTCCCCATTCAAAAGTAAACCCAATATGCATATCATTTTCTTTTTCAAGTGCTTAAGGATTCAATACTTTTTCTTAATTAACAGATTCCCATGAGAGTTTCTTATGTAAATGTTATGGACAATTTATTATAAAAAAATGTATTGAAAAATAGTAATATAATAGTAACGAACATCAAAATACATCACACAACAAGCATATGATAAAGGAGTTCACCCCTCCTGGACTACATCTCCTTAGTCTAGCTTCCAATGGCTTGGGCCTCTCTATTATGCTCAAATTACATCAAAAGTGTGTTTTCAATGCTCATATGCCTCTGAAACCTATCTCAATGAGTTTAGAATACACAAAACTGCTAGTATTGACTATTTTTTCATCAAATTTGGATAATAACTAAAGAAGTTATAACTTCTCCTAGTTCTTCCACGATTCATTCCACAAAATGCTCTAAAACCAACAGAAAACTACAAATTAGCCCCAAAATCCGCTAATCGGGCAAGAATGTTTCCACATGTTATGAAACCAGCTCAAGAAAATATAGAAAAGATAGATCAACGCCTTAGAATTCAGCCTCTTCGAGGGGGCAACCTCCTTTACACTACATAAATAAACAATTCTTGGATGATACAAATGAAACGACTTCCTCCCTATATATAGGAGTCTAAGGGGTCATAACATAATCAGAGCCTACATAACAATAATAATGTAAGGGCACAATAATAACAATAGTGGGCTTCTATGGGGCACAATAGTAACAATATGGTTACATGGGTACATCAACATAATAAGGGGGTTGTACTAATAATAATAAGGGTTTACACTAGTATTATAGTGGCCTAACATGCCCCTCTCCTTCAAAAAGTGTTGTCCTCAACTCTTGAGTAGTTCTTGATGCTTTTGTATAAACTTCTTGTCCTCTGATGTGGAATCTTCAGTGGGTAAGTTCTTCCACTTGATGAGATACTCTGAAATTGATTGATTTTGTAGCTGCCAGGTTCTTGTTTCTGTGACTGCTCCAGGTTCCAATATGATTTTTCCTTCCTCTTCAATTTCTGGTAATATTGTTTGAATTGGGATCTTTTGGAACTTTTGAATAAGTGGCCATACTTCTTCATCCTTCTTCAATTCATCCCTTGCTTCCACTTTCTTGAAGTGTCTTCCCATTCGGTAAGGTCGCCATTTTTTAAGTGCATGTAGTATTGCCAACATTTCCTTCTCCCAAATAGCTTGCTTGAGATGTAGCAGTAAAAATACCCAATCACCTACATCAAAACATCATTACGATGTTGATCTACCTGTTGTTTCATTCGCTTTTGCACCAAAGTAGCATTATCCTTTAAAAGTTGGAGAACTTTTTGTTGATGCACGATGTGATCTTTCACCACTTGAACCTTTTTCTTCTTGATATGTCCTTCTATCTTTAGAGTTTGAGGAGTGATAATTTCTTCCAATATTTTACAAGATATGGTAAAATTCATTTCTTGATGCTCAATGTGATATTTCACTTCTTGAACGTTTTTCTTCTTGATATGTCCTTCTAGCTCGATAGTTTGAGGAGTGGTAATTCCTGCCAA
>APFE031214603.1:60646-93334 GCA_000404065.3 Pinus taeda | reverse complement strand
TTCCTATTTCCTAGTATTGTATTTAATGATGTAATCTTTTGATTGAAAGGGAATAGAGTGAACGAGAGACATCTCTCAAGTTTTGTGAGTGTAGTCTCCAGGTGTAGGCCACACCTGAGAGCTACATCTCTTTCTTTTCAATTCAGTGCATATTTTATCTTTTTTGTTGTGTCAAAACTATTTTTTTTTTTGTGTCAAAACTATTAGCAAAGTTTAGCAATGTTTTCTCTAGCATTCCAAAGACTTTAACTCTACTTTCTATTAGTAAATTAATGTATACAACATAAAATATTGATAATGGGTGAAATATGGATTTTTGATGCTTTTTGGAAAGAAAATTACTGAAACTCTAATATAAGCTGGTTATGTGTAGAAGCCAAAACTTGTCTCTAAAAACACATAGAGGGCCACAGGAAGTACAAGCTTTCAACTTGTAAGAAATTTACATATGCATTCTTTACAATTTGATGCATATCTGTAAGGATCTAAAAACATAGAGAGGTTCACAGGAAGTAGAAACTTTCAACTTGTAAGAAATTTACATCTACGTTCTTTACAATTTGATGCATATCTATAACGAAATAAAAATAGAGATTATCCACCTCTTTTTCATATCTAATTTAATAACCATTACCATTCACAAACACCATAATATCTAGTAGAGAAAGCTAAATAATCTTGTGCTTTTTTGTTTTGCAACTGAAAATAGCTTTCTGTAATAAAAAAACCATTATGTTACAACTCTTTTTTACATTAAAAAGAGGATCCGCCGCAAAGACTGGGACGATTTAATTTTGAGCCAATAAGGGGCAGGGTGTGTGAAGTAGTTTGCAATAGTCGCGGGAGGCAATACTAAGACAAGACATGCATATCCCATGTTATTGTAATTTGTTTGAAGTGAGGATTTAATTCTGTGCCAATAAGGGGTAGGGTGTGTAAAGTAGTTTGCAGTAGTCACAAGAGGCAATACTAAGGCAAGACAGGCATATCCCATGTTATTGTAACTGGTTTGAAGTGAGCTAACCTGTGCCATATTGATTAGTAAGTGTAGCAAAGGAGGCATGTTTGTGGATTGTTGTTCCAGAATACAAAAGTAAATGATAATGATGATGAGAATGTGGGTAGGTGCCTAATAAGCATGTGTTATGATTGACCCCTGATCATCATCAGCTCAAAATAAAAAACAAACGCAGACATACAGTGGAAGGCCAATATGGTTGCAACACTATTAGCTTTTATGGTAATGGAAGATTCCTTTGCCAATTTCATATTATGTGTCCCTCAAAGGCATCCTACTGGAAAAATGCTCTGGTGCAAACTTGTACCAAATTCAAACACATATGCAAGTGTCATTGGAAATACTTACGACATTTCCATTGCAACATCTGGTAATGCAAATGCTAGTATATTAGCCAAAAGGTTTAATAGAAATTTAAATCCAATTACCTATATACCACTAGCAACATCATTTAATATTGTGAAACTTTCCAACACCTTACATATTATGCCATCACAATATTGGCTATATACCAATCACTACATTATTTAATACTTTGAATTCTTTTTAATCCTAATACGTGAAATTTCCAAATATTAAATGATCTTATATACTACTGTCACAATATTAAATGTTGTGTAGTATATTTGGACATAAATGACATCAGAATGCGTGTTTACTTTGGTTTACATTTTGAATTAAAGAAAATGACTTGTTCAACAAGTAATTTGTATGTTGTGTTCTAATGAAAGACTTTTACACCATGAATATGAATGGTCTTGGAATTTTATTAATTGATTATGGGCTGAATATAATATATTTATTAATGGCAATTGAATTGAATATTTGATGTCATTATATAATATATATCTATATATTATTTAGTTTCATTATATTTTATATATATATTTATTTTATATAATAATATATATATATATATGTTTAATTATAATAGATAAAATTAAATATTTTTTAAATGTATAAATAGATTTAGTGTTTTAAGAAAAATTTTAAAGTTATAAAATTGTGCATATTGCACAAATCGAAATATATAATTCCAACAAAGACATATTATTTTAAAATCCAGCAAAAAAATATAATTAAAAATAAGATCAAACAAGAGAATATTTAAACTACTACTTATTAAAACAACATTCTACATATGTCTTTCCAATATACTTTCATTTATTAATTCATCCCCTCTATGGAATGTAACAATTTTTAGTGGTCAAACTAATTGTAATTATTAATATAATAATAAGACGACATTTTAAAATATTTCTTATTAAATTTAATATTTAAAAATTTTTTAATTTTAATATTATTTTTATTGCATATTAAATTAAATTATTATTAATTTTTAAGGTATCTAGAGTCAATTGGTAATTTGTTGGAGTAATTTCGGCCAAGCCCCAGATGAAACTTTGATGTTTTCACTATAACACCAAGAGTATATCTAGAAACCACTAAGCCGGATATACCAAGAATTTATGATTTAGCAAAAGCCTAAAAGTCCCCAAGAGTGGGGGAGCTTGGGGGAGCCTTCTCCTTGAACCTTATCACAACTCACTAAAAAGGTCCCTCAGTCATGTTTAAAACCACGTGAATGAACCAAATAAATAAAAATAGAACATATTCAACTGGGGCAAGACTTCGTGAGACATCTATGCCAAAGAGGCATACGAATATATCTCTACTCAGCCTTTGTTGGACCCTACGGGCACTTGGCTTGCCCATATGTGGAGGTGGGAGGCTCTTGCTAAGCCAAAATATTTCACTTGGCTCTTGGTCCATAAGAAGATCCTTACTTGGGATAACCTTGTAAAAAGTGGTTTCCTGGGCCCTAGCAATTGAACTCTCTGTATATCAACTACGGAGGTTGATCACTTGTTTCTGGAGTGTCCCTTTTCTCTATGAGTCTGTGAGTGTGTAGATTCCCTCCTTAAGATCAACCTTATATTGGATAGACAATACATTATTTATTGCCTACTGTGTTGGTCTTCCAAACATCTTGAATTTAGGTCTCTTTCTTTATACACTTTATGGGGATTTTGGCATTGTAGGAACACTACTATACTTGAAAATTTGTATCTAAATTAGAGTGTCAATGCTCTCAGAATTGTGAACTATTTCATGGAGCTTGGGCCTCATAAAGTTTCTTGAAAAGGCATCCTTGAGCTCATAAGCCCCTTGACAATGTCTTCCCAATAGGGTACTTTGAGGGATCCTCGGTTGGAGGGAAGTGTGGTTGTGGAGCTCTGATTTCCCTTGTCCTTCTCATTCCTACCACTTCTTTTGGTCTAGTCGTTTGGGCTCCAATACAGGAGATAATTTTTTGGCCATGTGGGGATTCCTCAAATGTGCCTTGTAGCTTGTAATGGATGAGATATTTGTGATTGGGGATTCAAAGGCAACCATTGATTGGACCAAGGGAGTAGACTCTCTATTTGTGTCATCCTTATCCCACTAGATCTTTCAAATCTAGGCGATGAAGGATAGATTTCAATCGTTTTCATTATGCGACATCTCCAAGGAGAAGAAATCTCGAGCGGACCAGCTATCTAAGAGGGGAATCTCATTGCATAATGGATTGATTAGATATGAATTAATTCATCGGGGAAGGTGGTTTCTCTTTCTTGGAAAATTCTTCTGGTAGGTGAGTCTTGATGCTCTGTTTTGATATTTTTGGGCTTATGTTGCCCGGACCCATAACCTCTTGGTAGGTTTTTGTAATGTGTTTTTTGTCTCTTAGTTGGTCTTGGCACTGTGTTGGGATGAAGGATTTTTTACCTTAGGCGAAGTCTATTTCTATTTATAGAAAGTGCTATAGAAAATCTGCATATATAATATCCTTTATGATTTATATAAAAAGCTATCACTTTTTTTGATTAAAAATAAAAATAAATAAACCATACATATGGTTCGGGGGAAATTTAAAACCAAGAAAATGAGCCAATTAAATAAAAATAACAAAGTGACCTATACATCTAGTTTTGCATGGTGTAGGGGTAGGGTGGATTCATAGGAGGACCAAGTGGAGGAGTTAAATCTTCAAACTTCCAAGAGTTTGGCTATGGATTTGATACTGAATGGTAGATGTGATATCAAAAGCACCTTATCCTTCCTCAATTCATATCCCTAACTTTTGATGTTATGGATTTGGTACTAAATGTTATATGTGATAACAAAAGTGCCTTCTCCTTCGTCAATTCATATCCCAACTTTCGACAGTTTTTTATTCCTCTTGGAGATGGTTTTCATCGGGTCTTCTTTACAGTACTAGACCGACCAACAAAGGGGATCTCCTAGGTATGAAGTCCCAAATAGAACTCACATTGTTTGGTGTAGGAGTCCCATCCGTTACGATGACCCAGTTTCCATTATCTTAGAGAGTTTCCTTAACTCTTTTTGTTCATCACATGAGAGTGTTATGCTTGTGACTTCAAAAAGTGAGGTGAGTATGCCTAGTAAGTGCATAATGTAACTTGTGTCCAGGTTCTCTTACTGTAAAGGAGAGGGTAAAAGTGAGCCTCTAGATGAGAGGTAGTAGTACCACTCAGGGAGAGACACACGCGAAAAACAAAAAGGGTTTGTCCAACACCTAGTGGAATAGTCCACAGTGGATGCGACAATCGTTAAAACCAAAGAAAACAAGAATGGTTTGTTTAATGTTTGGTGGAGTAGTCCACATGGCCAAGACAACATTGATGAAAAATACAACACATATTCAACAATATAAGTACTAAAATAACCGAAGTAGTTCAACTATATTAGTACAGGTGAAGCAAACATGCATTACAAACATTTAAAGAATAGTCTTACAAACAGATACAAAACATGCATGAAAACGTGCTGGCCTGAGACAAGTTTTTGAATTAAGAAAAAGTTCCAAGATACGTCTGTACACCATACATCACTATCCCCAATCATGGGACATTGGAGCCACTTCTCGCTCCTCAAAGGACATACTACAAACTCTCAAAGCTATGTGGGAGGAGCCAAGGTGAAAATTCCTTTGCTCATACAATGAGGGCGTATATATAGCCAAGGGTGATGCTTGACCCTTGTGACACTTGGACTTCCCTCATGACCGTTCAACCTCTTATGAATTTTCAATTGACGTGAGTCTTCAACTTCATATGTGCATTCGTTGGACTTTCACTCTACATTACATTTGATTACAACAAGTATGGCCCATAGTAGTGATGTGGCCAAGATGACTCATAACACAACTTGAAATGACACTGTTGACATGTGCTGGTTAGATGTGGTGTCCATGTAAAGATTCTATGTTTTTGAGTGATGGATGTACTCTCGGTGTGTTTCATCCTCATCCCGCATGGAAAAGTGTCACATGGTCTTTGATGGTATTGGTGTTGCTTGATGGTCCCATGCATGTCTTCTTTCACTTACTGCTTGATGTCTTGTGTACATCCATCCAGTTGCAAGCAAGTCTTCTAGCATGCGTTCCTTCTTCATCTCGTTCATCATTGCACCATGTTCCTTCAATGTACCTATTCCTACAATTCACTCATGACAGGATGACATCAAATCCAAAAATCTCTTAGTCTAGCATGATACATTGTTTTTAGTTTCGAGTCCAGGTGACCCGGGGAGGGAACAAGACACTAAAACTGCACAAAGAACAACTTAGGTCGGGATGAGGGGTTCCAGAGTAATTTCGGGACAAATTGTGTAGAGGTGAATGGGAGTCAAAATTGCACGATTAGGGTTAGTAATGTCAATTGCTATGTGAAACCCAGCTAGGCATAATCTGCACAATTCTTGGGAGGAAGACAACGCAGGGTGTTTGGGGAGCTACTGGACAGTTCTGCACAGTTTATTGAGGGAGGTAGAGTGGGGCAACAGGAGGCACTGACAAGAAAATATAAACAATTTTCCAGAGTAAAGCATGATTGAGCTTCGAGAAGCTTTTGATCACAATTGTGCATTTTTGAGAGAGTGCAGGACAGACATCCAGAGGACTGCTGGGGAAAATCTGTGCATTTTTTGGGATTAGTGTGAGACAGGAAACCTGGGGTAATGCTGGGAAAATATGCGCATTTATGAGAGACAGTGCAAGACAGGCAGCCCAAGGACTACCAGCCAGTTCTCCGTATTTCCTTGGTACAATGCAAGACAGGCAACCTAGGGGACTATTAGGAAAATTTGCACATCTCTTGGAGGCGGAGCCGAGCGGGTCAACAGGAGTCATGTGGGTAGCTCTGTGTAATTCTAGGGAACAGTGTAGAGGGTGGTTGCATATGACCATTTGGGCTACTCTGCGCATTTTTGGGGAACAATTCAGTCCTGGGTCAGAGCGTAAAGTAGATTTCTGGTAGACTAGAGGGAGGCTTGATAGCTGATCTTACGAGAAGCGCAGATTGGATCGAGCTTGGAGGTAACTTCTAGGTTGTTCTAGAAGATAGACAATGTTCTCATTTCTAAGATTGTGTAGTGTAGCTACCTGGGGGTAGCCTCAAGCATTGGGAATTTCTTGGAAGCAGAGTAGGGCCACTGAGATTGGGGTTTGGTTGAAGGGGTTTGTCCGGTTGACATATTTTTAGGAAAAGTGGCTAAGTGTGAGAGCAAGTGAACTTGTGTAGACGTGACATTGTGATCATACACTTAGTATGTTTTGACGACAAGACAACAAAAACCAACAAGGCAAAACATGTGCTCAGTGATATTGTCTTAAAGGTAAGAGAGACAAGTGTGACACTTGAGATAGACCTTCAAATGGTCGTGACGACACTTGCACGACTGTGCTTGCAACTTTGTGTGTGAGTGTGACCAATGTTCACAGAGCAAAGGCAACTAGTGCACACAATGAAAAACCTTCAAAATAGAAATAATAAGATCGCAAGCATGATAAAACAATTCATATGCCAAAAGACGACCGCTGGTGCAATAAGAGAAAGGGAGCAAGACCATACTTACCCTCCAGATGGTTATGTATTCGACGAAGTTTGCATGTGGTCTCGATCTTCTATAATAATGTGGTTCCTTGGTATTTCTCCTCAACTCCCTCAGACTCATCTAACATGTCATCATTCCTTGTGGTCACTGAGAGATATATCTCCGCAGTTTCAGCGAGAAGTGACTGCTACCGAGATGATTCCCTACAGTTTCTGAATGCAAGATCGAATGAACAGCTGGGACAATAATGTGTAGTCTTGGGATGCAAGACACTACTGTGGGATGGGGTCTTGGGAGGACAATTTTGCGTAATTTTCCTGAGCAAGGTTGTTGGACTTCTCTATGCATTTATGGAGAGCATTGCTAGTTTCCTGACTACTCTATGCATTTCTGGAGAGCATTATTCACTGGGAAACTGACTAAGTGTGAGATTATCAAAATTGATTTAAACACTGATAGAACTTGACTATGATCACACACTATAACACTTAATGATACAATATAGACCATTAAAACATACTCTTCTTGATGCAATGACCTTCGTGACAAGAGTACGAGAAGTGAGTGTGAAACATGTCTATGTAATGGGAACAACTCATACACACAAATCTTTCCCCTTGCAACAAAATAAACTTCCGTTTGCATGACAGATGATAATCCCCATGCCCAAAGATGACACATTCTATATAAATATGGGAATGTGGAAAACTTTTAAGATCAAGGAGGGGGCTTGAGATCTTCAACTTACCAATAAGTGACCAAGGAACGATCAATCACAGGATCCACGATAGGCTTTGAAATTTGGATGCAGGCCAAAATTTTGGAGGGTGTTGTAGATGCTACAACAATTGGAGACACACAAGTTAAATACCAACTTCTCTGTTTCAGTTTGTTTCAGTGTAGGGCCTTTGTCTTTGAGCGAGTATTGACTCGTTATGCATATTTCTCTACCTTCCCCACTCACCCCATGGACAAACATGGTTCACCATGTACCAACTTAGCTGAACACAACATAATATTCAGCCAGATCACCATGTTTCAAAATTGGAAAGGGTAGTTTGGCTCGCGGGTTTAAGATTTTTAGAGTATAAGTTTTCATCTTTGGTGTTGCTCTATTGCCAGCAGGCTTGAATAGTACCTTGATGGAATCACACAAGAACACTAGCATTTCTTGACTGCTAGTGAGCCTGGTGAGTACCTCAGTGGAGTTTCTTGCTTCACCTCTTTGTGCAGGAAGGCTTTCTCTTCTTTTGCCTTTGTTATTTTGAAAGAGGACTATGTACAAACACTTATTTATTTTTGGGGCGAAAGAGGGATCCTGAATTATTGAGAGAAGAAGATGTTGTTCCTTTAGAGACGCATGTAAGACCTCTGATTCAAGTTTTCTCGTTTATGTTTTTCCCTTCCCCATTTCTACTAGTTGGATAAGCTTGGACACACAGAGCGAAAGACTAAGAACAGGCATGGGGTTTCCCAGTTTTGACACAGGTTAATCGTTTGACCAGTGATTCCCTTACAGAAGATCATATTTTTCGTCGAGACTTCATTTATCAAAATTTACAACCAAGCACAAAGAAAGCGAACACATGATTGACCAGGTGCTACATTTTCACAAGAATCTTGTACTTCAACCACATACTTATTCAAAATCCATAACACATTGCAGGCACAACATTTGTTTGTGCAGTGCAAACAAATTTAAAATTCAACATGAAAGGAAAAACAAGATGAAAGGAAAGGCATACGCAACAAGCAAACAAAACTAAAAGACTAGAAAGAAAAAGTTTCAAGGAAAACAAAATGTACAACTGGAATAAGAAAAACATGATGTACTATGAGTACAAAACGAGTGCAAGGAAAGGAAAACTAAGATGCAACTAATCCTACTCCTATTCTAACTGCTAAATTTTTGGGGTTATGTGAAATAAAATTTCTACTAAAGCCACCGTAGTCATTCCCAACCTTCACCCAAAAAGATACAAACAATTAAAACAGACAAAAAGTAGTGTGCAATAGAAAATACAAAAACTTGAAAACATTTCACACGGAAAGGAAGGTCTTGCCCATGGGAAGAAAAATGTGCCACAACCACCAAATACACATGCTTACCTCTATGATGGATACCATTATTCAACAAACCTTGACAGCCTCTTACGAGTGTGTCTTCGTCTGCACTAAGCTTCTTAGCAAGCGCGAGGAAGGATTGAAGCTTGTTACCTATGACATGGCTTGCCAAGTAAGATTGTTCCAACCATTGAGCAATTGGATCATAAAATTCATGATGGTTGTTTGGAAAACCTCATGATCTGTGAAAGGATGATTTTTTTATTTAACAGACAGGATCATGATGGGAATATTATAAGGAAAATTATGTATGATCATTCTCAATTGATCCGGAATTAAATAGGAATGCAACAAATTATAGATATAACCAAACATATAAAGATGCAATAGAAATAATACTTCATTTCATTACTTTAAAATTATGAAATATTCTTACAAACAGAAATGGAAATAAATTAGCTAGGGTGATGGTAGCTTATCTTTGAGAAGAGATGCAGTGGCTACATGCCTTTGAATTGCGGTACAATGAGGCTCAAGGGCCTTTTTATTGTTGAACAATAAGAGCAACCTCTAAAAAACCAAAACCCTAACCCGAGGAGATGTAACAGCAAGAGTTTATGGGCCCTGTTGGGGTAAGTTGGACAACCATACTCTTGGTTATTTTATCTCTGTTTGACGTGCATGATAATCCATTGGAAATATCTCTTTGAGGACTACGACAAAAAAGATGATTTTGGACAGAAAATTTTTGGGCAGTAGATTTCCAAAAAAACGTTGTTTAGGGCCTCAAAACAACTCTGAAAGTTTAGGACCCGAAAAACTACTAAAAATAGTAAACTGTGCTACAATTAAGGAAACTGAAAACTGAAAGAACATTGGTGGGGGTCCAAGTGGAATTGGCAGGTGGCCAACAATATCCACTTGGATCATTCCTCCCCCCTTAGGAAGCAATTTTCCTCATTACATTGAGTTCCTCCATGAGATGAGGAAATTTCTGCTGAACTTGGTCCCTGGTGAGCCACTTGCCATGGTGAAGGAGTTGGCCTGCTTTGACAACTCGATACAGTTGGATCTACTGTTGGCGAGTGTGCTTGATCTATGTGTCCATGATCTGATCAGTTGTAGCTTGTTCCATGCAATCTGGATTTAACTCTATTGGTGTGAGTTGTTCTGCAATGTTGGATGTGTCTAATAATGGTGGAAAGTATGGCTGACGACAGTCCACATTGAACACTAGTTGTAGCCCAAGGAATGGGGGAATGATGAGCTCAAATGCATTGTCTCCCACTACCTTGGTAATGGTGTAAGGACCATATTCGAGTGGTCTGAATTTTTGATAGGCTCTAGTAAGGTGTTCCTTTTGCAAATGCAACCAGACTTTGTCGCCCACCTCAAAACTTGTGTGGCACCCGATGTTGATCATGTCGCTGCTTGTACATGGCATTTGATTTCTCTAGA
Organism: Pinus taeda; assembly: GCA_000404065.3. Taxonomy (NCBI): domain Eukaryota; kingdom Viridiplantae; phylum Streptophyta; class Pinopsida; order Pinales; family Pinaceae; genus Pinus; species Pinus taeda. The sequence goes on along the minus strand of APFE031214603.1, from coordinate 82,896 downwards.
ATGTCATGGACCTGCTGGAAGATATGTTGGATGTGATCAATGAAGTTGTTTTCCTTATTTGTTTCGGACTGGACATGGGCCAAATATACCTGAGTAGCTGCAAATGGCATGGCCACATCAATGGAACATAGCGGCTAGAATCCCAAGCCCACCTGAAAAGGGTTATGGCCAGTCAAGTTGTTGAGAGCCCGATTATAGTTGTGCTTAACATAAGGGAGGATCTCATCCCATGTGCCTGGATTCTTTGAGATGTACATGCGCAGAATACGTACGATCATCCTATTGACAACCTCTGTCTAGCCATCAGTTTGGGGATGGAAGGCTGTGGACTTAGTGAGTTTGGTGTCTAGCATCGACCAGAGACTGGACCAAAATGTACCGAGGAACCTATTGTCCCAATCTGAGATGATAGACTGTGGGATCCCAAATTGTACCCACACTCATCCAAAGAAGAGTTTAGCAGTGGCTTCTACTGTGATATTCTTCTTGCAGGCCGCCTTAAGTGCCATCTTCGAGAACTTGTCGATGACCACAAAAACACAATCATTTCCATGCTTATTAGAAGGAAGGCTTGACATGTAATACATGGATATGGATTCCCAAGGTCGACTAGGGGTTGGAAGTGGGGTATAGAGGTCTTACTTCTTGATGGTCGGTTTGGCAATGGCGCAGGCAGTGTAGGATATGATGTACTTCCCAACATCCTGTTGAAGATTCGACTAATAGAAATACTTCTACAGTACTACCACCATTTTCTCGACCCCGAAATGCCCAGCAACTCGACTGTAATGTGCTTCCCAAATCATCTTGGTACGCTCACTTGAAGGAACATAAAGATGACCTAGGTGGCATAATAGGGCATCCTGGAGTTGAAAATCTGGAACATGTTGACCCTCCAAGAGTGTTTGATATGTGTGGCTGAATTCTGGGTCACTTTTGTAGGGAAGTGACCAATCCAAACTCTCATGCCCACAAGAGTTGAGCACAGTGGTTAATGCTATGATCAGTGGTCAACTGAGGCAATCTGCAACATTATTGGTGTTGCCCTTCTTATACTTGATATTCAAATGGAATTGTTGCAGGTATGTGGACCACTTCTGATGGCCTTCATTCTCCAATTTCCCTTGGGTCTGTATGAACTACAGGGGCCGGTGTTCTGTGTGGGTGACCTTTTCCTTCCCAAAAATGTAATGCTTCCATTGTTGACAGACCTGCATAATGGAATACATCTCTTTGTCATAAGTGGGATACTTTCGGACTGTGTTTGAAAGTGTGTCACTATGATAAGCCGCTGGATGCCTATGTTGAGTAAGGACTGCCCCAATAGCATAGTTAGAGGCATCTGTCTCGATGTCAAATGGTTGTTTCAAGTCTGGTAATGTGAGCACTGGTGTTGAATAGAGTCGATGTTTCAACTCTGTGAATGCCTTCTGTTGAGATTCAAACCAAAAGAATTTTTCTTTCGCTCCTCCCTTGGTGACTTGAATCAGGGGCTAAGTGTTATGAGAAAATCCCAACACAAACCTGCGATAGAAGTTGGCAACACCTAGAAAGTTGTGAAGCTCTATTGGAGTGGTTGGAGATGGCCAATCCTGAATGACTTGGATCTTCGCTGGATCCACATGCACCCACTATTCATCAATAATGTATCCTAGATAATGAACCTAGGTCATGCCAAAAGTGCATTTCTCGAAATTGGCACATAGCTTGTGTTCCTGCAATGTTTGGAGAACTTGTCAGAAGTGGTGGAGGCTCTCTTCCTAACTCTGGCCGAAGATCCGGATGTCATCCAAGTATACTACTACAAATGAGTTGGTAAATGGTAGAAATATGTCATCCATTAGCCTCATAAAGGTTGCAGGAGCATTTGTCAACCTGAAAGGCATAACCAACCATTTGAAAAGGCCCTCTTTGGCTTTGAAGGTAGTCTTCAACACATCGGAGAGTTCAATTGGTACCTTGTGATATGCTGACTTCAAATCGATCTTGTTGAAATATTTTCCCCCTTCAATTGGTCTAGGAGGGCATCAATCCGTGGGATTAGGTACATATTCTAGAAATTGATCTTATTCAACACTTGATAGTCAATATAGAGTCTCCAGGTCCCATCCTTCTTCTGTACCAACACGATCGGGCTCCCACAAGGCGATTAAATTGGACGGATGTGGAATTTCTTTAGTAGCTCCTGAATCTTCCTCTTGATTTCATCGTTCTCCATAATGGAGTACCGATAGATTGTTCTATTGGGTAGCGGCACAACTGGGGTTAGATCGATGGAGTGCTTGACCTAACAGTGTGGAGGAATCCTTGTAGGGGAGGTGAAGATGTCCTCGTACTCCTCCATGACCTTGTCCATCTATAGTTGTCGTGTGGAGGGGCCTTGTTTGGAGGTCATGGCCACCATCTTCTTCTTTCCTTGAGGGCGTATCATTAGGAAAATGAATTTCCCAGTTTTGGAAATGAGCTTACTGCATTGTTTTGTAGTAATCAAAGATATGGCAGTAGGCGGTGCTACCTCCAGTATCCTGTACAACTTATTTCCCAAAGTAACAATAACAGCATGAGGCCTTGATTCATACACAACATGTTGCTTCCACAAGTATGGTTGGCCTAACAATACATCAAAAACATCAAGGGGAGCAACATCACATAATACCTCATCCATGAAGGGCTTGATGTTGTATGGAAGGTGACACTGTTGGCTCACGCGAAGATCCTGTCCTTAGTGAAGCCACTCGATGGTGTATGGTTGTGGATGGGCTATGGTCAGTAAACCTAGCTTCTTCATGACCTCTACATAAATGAGGTTCTTTTGGTTCCCACTGTCAACAATAAACTATAGCAGGGAGCCCTTTACCCACATCTGGGAGTGGAAGAGGCGCTCCTCCTCCTCTGGATCTTCGGGTTCCTCCTTCTGGATCTTCGTGGTGGAAATGGTGACATTGGGATCCGCATTGATAATCTTTTTCCCTTTGTCATTCCCCTTGTCAGGCTCTAACTCAGAGTCGGAAGATGCATCTGATTCTAAAACCTTTAGCTTGACCACCAATGACTGCTTGGCCTAACACTCACTTGTATTGTGAGTGAAGCTCTTATGGAAGTCACACCACTTTCCCGTGTCCTTTTTTGGCTTGGTGATATTGTTCTTTGCTTGCGGCTTTGGTGGGTTGTCTTTGGCCACACCACCTTGGCTTTGTCCTTTGTTTTACGGTTTGGGGGCACCTTTCCCTTGCTTCAGATTTGCAGATCCAAAGTCTCGTTTCTTCTATTGAAACTTTTGCTCGATCTTAACGGCATATCGGTATGATGTGCTGAGCGAGGAGATGCTCAAGAATTCTATTTCATCCTGGATGTTCCTATGCAGGCAACTACGATATCTGAGTACCAAATGATGCTCTGAATCCTTTATACCTAACTTGGTGTGAAGGGTATGGAAAATATTGGTGAACTCCGGCACGTCTTCGTCCCTTCCCTGCCGCAACGTGGTCCACTTTATCTATTGATCCTCATAGCTTCCAACAGGGTAGTATTGCTCCTTGATGGCAACCTAGAACAAATTCCAAGTGGGTGTGGCTGAAAATAGTGAGGTCGTACTTTCATCCTTCTGCTTGCAGTAGGTTTCCCACCAGTCCTTGACATGGGGGGAAGCTCTGAGAAGATCGAAAGTAATCTTTTCCCGGCTGGAAAAATCATGAACAGAAAAATATTGTTCTAGCATATTTAACCATTTATCTATGGATTTTTAATCTATTTGACCCTCAAATATGGGAATCTCAAAGTTAAATTGTACCTTAAAGGGTGTGGCACTTCCAGAGTAGCTGCTGGAAGTAGATGTGTTGCCCCTGGGTAGTCGTTGTAGGATTTGGGCAAAGTTGTCCATCATCGTATTCCTTTATTGCTTGAGGGCCTTTTCGAGCAAGATTTTGATAGGATATCCTACCCCCTCATCTTTCTTTTCATCCACCATGGGAGTTCATCGGGATTTGTGAGGCTGGTCTTCCAAAGGTTCGACCAGTTCAAGCCCTAACTCCTTATATCCCGACCTCATTGGGGACATGCAAAGAAAGACAAAGAAAGAGCAGACCGCTTTGATATCGTTGATCCCGATTTAAACAAGAATGCAACAAATTATAGATATAACCATACATACAGAGATGCAACAGAAATAATACTTCATTTTGTTACTGTAAAATATTGAAATATCCTTACAAACAGAAATGGAAATAAACTAGCTAGGCCGATGGTAGCATATCTCTGAGAAGAGATGTGGTGGCTACATGCCTTCAAACTAAGTTAAAATGAGGCTCAAGGGAATTTTTATTATTGAACAATAAGAGAAAACCCTAAACAACCAAAACCCTAACTCGAGGAGATGTAACACCAAGAGTTTATGGCCCCCATTGGGGTGAGTTGGTCAGCCAACTTCTCGGAGTCACGACTTGGTCATATTATCTCATTTTAATGCGCATGATAACCCATTGGAAAGGTCTCTCCGAGGACTATAATGAAAAATATGATTTTGGACAGAAAATTATTGGGTGGTAGATTTCCAAAAAAAACGTTGTTTAGGGCCTCAAAATGGTTGCGGAAGTTTAGGGCTAAAAAAAAGCTAAAAATAGCAAATTGTGCTACAATTAAGGAAAATGAAAACTGAAAGAAACAATGGTGGGGGTCCAAGTGGAATTGGTGGGTGGCCACCAATATCCACTTGGACCATCAATAGATATGTGATCAGGTGCTTAGAATTGTGCTCAAAAATCAAAGTGTCAAAATCTTCTCAAAATTAGCTTCAGATTGAAGAGCTCGTCATTTTGAATTCAATAGTGTGAATGAGACTCAAATCTGAGTTTGTATCCAGAAGTTAGAGCAAGTCAAAGTTCAAGTTTGACTTGCCTACATGGTAGGATTGGGATGATGTGGCAAGTCTTCAGCGAATAAGAAGGTTCCAAGTGATAGCATGACATTGGCCCTCACAAATTGCATATCACAGTGGTTGGCGGAAAAGGTGTTTCAAATCGGCCCTTGACAGGTTCAGGGTTGTGATGCGATGAGGAAATCACAAATTGAAATCACAATCGGTGAAGGGGAGAATAGGTATTGGCCCAACCCCGGCAAGGTTAGCGATGCGATGCTATGCAATCACATATCACAATCATAGCAGTAAAAGGAATTGGCCCCAGCGCAAGCTAATTCCCAAATGCGAAAGACCCCAGACACAATAACGTTATAATTCACAGTTTAAAACTCTGGTGGGTTCGTGATATCACAATCACAGTATTTCGACAGGTAAACAAGACTTTTTACCTACCAATTGTGATCTGCGATACATCTGATAGAATATGGCTCGTGGTACGATGAAATTCTTTCTTGGTTAGCAGATTTTGGGGCTAGTTTGTAGTTTTCTGCCGGTTTTAGAGCATTTTGTGGAATGAATAGAGGAAGAACTAGGAGAAGTCATAACTCTGTCAATTCTTATCCAAATTGGATGCAAAAATAGTCAATTCTAGTAGTTTTGGGAATTTTGAATTGATTGAGATAGGTTTTAGAGGCATATGAGCATTGTAAACACACTTTTGATGTAATTTGAGCATAATATAGAGGCCCAAGCCATTGGAAGTTGGACTAAGGAGACGAAGCCCAGGTGGGGTGAAGTCCTTTATTATTTGCTTTTTGTGTGTTATGTTTTGATGTTATTTGCTGTTATATTGTTGTTTTTCAACATATGTTTTTTTATGTTAATCTGTTTATAACATTTACATAAGAAACTCTCATGGGAATTTGTTAATTATGCAAAAGTTTTGAATCCTTAAGCACTTGAAAAAGAAAATGATAAACATATTGGGTTTATTTCTGAATGGGGAAGGGGAATTAGCACATTATTACTAATCCACTCCAATTCAGATCAAGTTGGTATCAGAGCACTGATTTTTTCTTACTATATTTGCTTTGTGAACGAAGGGTTTAATTGTTTGTAAGTTTATGTCATGCTTACAAGGTTAAGGCTCAAAAAAGGTAAAGGAAAGATGGTAAAAAGCCCTGAAGTTGGTTAAAGTGGAAGAAGAGCAAGGTTTCCAAAGTATTCTACACAAGTTCAACCTCAAGTTGCAGAAGTTGCAGTTGTAATTCCAACACTAGTACAACCTCAAGCTGTAGTTGAGTCTTCAGAGACTATGTCTCATGAAGGAGAACTTATCATGACAGAAGATGAGAAGACCTTTAGAAAGGCTTTCTTTGATATGACATAGATGGTTAAGGTACTCTATGAAGAGAGGAACAACAGATTGCAAGGAGAAAGTTCCAAGCCTCCGAATGGAGAAGGCTCTTTAAGAGGAGGTAATGGAAAAGAAGATAAAGGAAAAGGAGGTAATGGGAAGGGAGGAAAACCTCCACCATCTCCACCGTCTTCTTTATCTTCTTCTTCAAAATCATATTCACACTCTTCCACAAATACCACCATTACTCATACTCATCATCATTCTTCAAAGGGGTTTGGAAAATCACCTTTTCTGAAGCTTGATGTTAAATTCGAGTTGCCTATGTACAATGGTGAAGCGAATGGAGAGAAGATGGATAACTGGATTCATCAGTTGGAGGTGTATTATAGAATTCAGAAGCTTCAAGAGGATGACATCAAAATTTAGTTGGCTTCATTGAGAATGGAGGGTGCATCACTTGTATGGTGGGAAGAAACGATTCAAGGCGAGATAAGAAAAACATGGTAAGATCTCCATTTCTTGGTCTAATTTCATTAATGCTATAAAAAGACAGTTCTACCCTTTAGCTCATATAAAGAAATCTATTATGAATTGGAAAAATTTTAGACAGTTGAAAGGTCAAAATGTGCAAGAGTATACTCAAGAGTTTAGGAAAAGATCTCTTATGCTAGGAATAGACTTACAGTCAGAAGATACCTTGTTGAAATACATAGGAGGGTTGCAAAGCTATCTTCGGCATACCATTCTTATGTTCAGTCCCACTAATCATGATGAGGGTTGTGTTCAAGCTACACACCTCGAAGCAAGAGGGAAAAATATACATGAAGAAGGTAAGAGGAAGCCATTTCAGAGTGGTGAAAAAGGGAAGAAGTTTAAAGGAAAGCAGAAGAAAACTGCTTCTGTTAAGAAAGAAGGGGAGAAAACCATGTGCAAGAATTGTTCTAAGGAAGGACAAGATGAAGCACATTGTTGGAAGCTTCGTCCATAATTATGACTGGAGAAATTTAACAATAAAGGGAAACAAAAGACCAATGCTGCTACATAATAAGACTTGGGTTCAAACTCAAGAGATGAAACAAAAATCGTAGCCACAGTCACCAAGGGAAAATCCATGGAAAAAGCAAGCAAAGAGCTCAGCAAAGAGGAAGTCATAGCCAGTACTAGCATAGAAAATAATTCCCACAACATTTCTAATGAGGAAAATTGAATCGAGTTGTTCCATATCCGAGTTATTTCCACACATACAAAGATTGATACACTGTTTGAGAGTGGATGTCATACCAACTTAATTTCTGTGGATTTGGTTAAGAAAATGAATCTAGAAACCGTTCCCCATCATAAACCGTATCCTTTGGGTTGGATAACTAATGATGCCAATTTGTAGGTCACCCAAAAATGTGTTTTCAGGTTTTCAATCACCGCTAATTTCATTGATGAAGTTGAATTAGATGTTTTTCCATTGGATATCTCAGAGATTGTATTGGAAAGTCCGTATTTGTATGACGAGAAGATTGTTTTCCCAGATTTGAGAACAAATACCATTTTTTAAAAAATGGATTGGAGTACATTGTGAGAGCCCATTGCAGGAAAATTAACCTGTCTTTGGAAATTACAAGTGAAATGAAGCGACTAGTTAATTCTAGCAAGAATCTCGTGCTCATCATGATCAAGCAGGAGAATGACATGGAGCAGGAACCCTTTGCAAGCTATGATGTGAAGCTGAAAGATGAATTGGTTGATGTGGTCAATCAACATGGGGAAATTTTTTAAGAACTAAAGGGATTTCCACCAAAAAGAGGAATTCAGCATGAAATTTAGCTACAGCAGGAAAGTCCACTCCCAAACATTGTTATGTATGGAATGTCAATTATAGAAAGTTCAGAAATTAAGAAACAAGTCTAGGAATTGATCGATAAAGGAGTAATTCATCCTTCTACTTCACCATGTGGTTCACCAATTGTATTGGTACCCAAGAAAGATGGAACCTAGCATATGTGTGTGTATTATCGAGCTTTAAATAAGATCACAATAAAGAATCGATACCCACTTCCCAGAATAGATGATTTGCTAGATCAGTTGAAAAATGCAAAGTATTTCACAAAATCAAACTTGAGAAGTGGATATCATCAAGTTAGAATAGCTGAGGAGGACATTTGGAAGACTGCATTTAAAACCAAGCAAGGATTGTTTGAGTCACTGGTAATGCCTTTTGGTCTTTGCAATGCTCCAACTACATTCATGAGAGTTATGAATGATGTTTTAAGATCCTTTCTTGATGAATTTGTAATTGTCTATTTAGATGATATTTTGATATTCAGCAAATCAAGAGAAGAGCATGTCAAGCATGTTAGGAAACTGTTGGATGTCTTGAGAAAAGAATAGTTATTTCTGAAGACATCTAAATGTGAATTCGGGAAAACTTCTTTAGTCTATTTCAGCCACATAGTTGGAGGAGGTGAGATAAAGGTTGACCCCTCTAAAGTTTCCGTCATTGTGAATTGGCCAACACCCAAATCAGTTACATAAGTAAGAAGTTTTTAACGAGCAGCGCAGTACTGGAGGAAGTTTGTTGCCAGTTTCTCCTCCATAGAAGCTCCACGACATGTGTTGACCAACGTGAATGTTTTCTTCCAATGGCGAGGCAAACAAGAAAAAGAATTCAATTCTTTGAAAAAAATATCAATTCAACCCCAGTTTCAGCATTGTTGGAATTGAAACAGCCCTTTGAAATACAAATAAACGCAAGTGACTACACCATGGGTGCAGTTCTTTTATAACATGGTAAGCCCATTTCATTTCATTATGAAATTTTTAATGGTCTTGTTATTAACTATCATACGTATGATAAAGAGCTTTATGCATTGGTGCAAAGTGTGAAGAAATGGAAGCATTAGTTTATGGGAAAAGAAACCATTATTCACACTGATCATCAGCCTCTAGAATAGCTGCAATATCGAACCAAATTGCAATAGTCAAGGCACTTTCATTGGATGGGATTTTTGCAGCAATTCCACTTGGTAATTAGGTACAAGGAAGACATTTATAACATAGTTGCTGATATGATTTTTAGGCCGGTTGTAAATGTATCCATTTTACTCAAGAATAATTATGTTTTCCCTAAAGTTATGTTGAACAATATGCACAAGATGCTAACTTTCAAGAGGTATATTTAAACTTGAGTCAAGGCCACCAAGTTGAGGAATTAGACTACCATGTACATGATAATATGTTGTATCATTAGGGAAAACTTTGTGTTCCACAGGGAGAGAGAGTAAATTTCACAAGGGAAGCGCACACTTCTTTTATTGTTGGACATTTTGGAGTAAGTAAAACAATGGAAAATCTTTAGAGGTATTTTTATTAGCCTCATATTCTTGAAAGTGTGTCACATTTTATAAGATCTTGTTCATTGTGTGCAGTCAGTAAGCCTAGTAATAGGAAACTAGGATTATACACACCACTTCGAGTGCCTTCACGACCATGGGAAGTGTTTCTATGGATTTTGTAGGAGGTCTTCATTTTTCAAGGAAAGGTCATGATTATTTGTACGTAGTTTTGGATAGGTTCAACAATATGTGTATGATAATGTCTTGTAAAAATAAAATTAAAACTGAACAAACATCTCAACTTTTCACTCAAAATGTATGGGTTCATTTTCGATTGCCTACTTCTATTGTAAGTGATCATGATTCTCGATTTGTTGGGAATTTTTGGGAAAGTTTATGGAACTTGATGGACACCAAATTAAAGAAAAGTACAACCTTTCATATGAAAACAGATGGTCAAACGGAAGTGGTTAACATGAAAGTCATTCATTTGCTAAAAGGTTATTACAACAAACATCCTAAGTTGTGGGATGAATAGTTGCATTATATTCAGCATGTTTACAACCAAGAAAAAAACTCTTCTATTCTAACTTCACCTTTTAAAGCATGTCTTGGTTATTTTCCTAGATTTCCTTTGGATTTCATCTTTGAGAAAGATGTATCTATAGATGGACATAGTGACATATACAGAGTAAAGAATTTCATTAAGCAAATTCAGTTAATTCACCAAATAGTTCAAGAACAATTAGAAAAGAGTCAAGGCAAGTATAAGGCAAGGCATGATAAGCATCGTGTGAATCATGAATTTCAAGTAGGTGATGAAGTTTGGTTATACATTAGCAAGGAAAGGCTTCTAGGTGAAGGTAAAAAGATGAAACCAATTTGTTATGGTCCATTTAAAATTCTGGAAAATATTGCTAATAATGCTTTCAAGCTTGATTTGCATTCATATATGTAAATTTATTCCTTTGTTAATGTTGAAATTTTGAGATTATATGAACCTCCTTTGATTGAAGATCAAGGAGAGAATGTTCAAATTCCATCTATTGGATACTTTTCTCCAGAATACCTTGATGTGCTTCAGCAAGACATTATACTTGATAAAAGGAGAAGGACAACTAAAAGAGGAAATATTGATTATCTTTGGGTGGGTCTCAAAGGTACACATCCATCAAAGACAGAATGGATTGAAGTGGGGAAGGTGAGGGAGCAATACCCTCATCTGTTCAATAATTGAAAGTTATCCTTTTTGGGCCCAAAAGGTTTCCAGTGGGGAGGAGTGATCAGGGGCTCAAAATTATGCTAAAAACTAAAACTATCATAATCTTCTCAAACTCAAATTCATATTGAAGAGATCGTAATTCTAAATCCAATGGTATGAACGAAACTCAAATTCGAGTTCGTATGCAGAAGTTAGAGCAAGTCAAAGTTTAGGTTTGACTTGCCTACATGGCAGGATTGGGATGATGTGGCAAGTCTTCAGCAAATAGGGATGCACCAGGTGGCAGCCCACCATTGGCCCACACAAATCACATATCGTACCGGTAGGTGGAAAAGGTGTTTCAAATTGGCCCCTCACAGGTTCAGGGTTGTGATGTGATGAGGAAATCGCAAATCACAATCACAATCGGTGAAGGGGAGAACATGTAGTGGCCTCGGTAAGGTTAGCAATGCAATCACATATTGCAATCATAGACGTAACAGGAATTGTCATCGGCACAAGTTAAGTCCCGAATGTGAAAGACCCCGGACGCGATAACAATATATGTCACATTTTAAAACCTTAGCAGGTCCATGATATCACAATCACAACATTTTGTTGGGTAAATAAGACATTCCACCCATTGAAACCCATCAATTGTGATCTGCAATACGACCGATAGAATATGGCCCACAGTACAGAGAAATTCTTGCCTTATTAGCAGATTTGGGGGCTAATTTGTATTTTTTTCCTGGTTTATAGCATTTTGTGGAACAAATAGAGGACGAACTAGGAAAATTCATAACTCCTTTAGTTAATATCCAAATTGGATGCAAAAATAGTCAATTATAATAGTTTTGGGCATTCTAAACTGATTGAAATAGGTTTCAAATGCATCTAAGCATTGTAAATAAAATTTTGATGTAATTTGAGCATAATAGAGAGGCCCAAGCCTTTGGACGCTGGACAAAGGAGACGTAGCCCAAGAGGGGTGAACTCCTTTATCATTTGCTTGTTGTGTGTTATATTTTGATGTTATTTTCTATTATATTTCTGTTGTTCAACATATGTTTTCTTATGTTATTTTTTATAACATTTACATAAGAAAATCTCATGGGAATATGTTAATTATGGAAATTTTTTGAATCCTCAAGCACTTGAAAAAGAAAATGATAAGCATCTTGGGTTTATTTCTGAATGGGGAAGTGGAATTAGCACATCATTACTAACAAGCTCCAATTCAGATCATCATGCCTAGGATCTACCATAACCATTAGTGTAGGCTGAAGTGCCTCATCTGCTTCATAGAAATTTGCACAGAGAGATGTCAAATGGTGAAGATCAGAGAGCACGGAGCAACTGTCATTGGAGGTATTGTTGTGAAAATGATAAGATGAATGAAAGTCACCCAAGATAGTGGAATGATCAGATGAGCTAATTGAAATATCAGATTCCCAGTTTGAAATGAACAAAGAAAAGTCAAATTGAACAATCTTGTGAACGTTCTGAACAATGGAACCAAGTTCTCTGTGAGATAGACATGACTGACCACCTTGCTGCAGCTAGTGAAAATATGTGTAGGCATCAAAGTCATAAAAATAATTTAAAAGAGATGCTAGCACCATGAATACATGATACCAGTTTGGGCATCGTGAATAGAGAGGAACTTGATTCGTGTGATCACCTAGCGAGATTTCTGGTGTGATGAGAGGATAAATTAGCAATACAAGGTTCAAAAGAAGATTGGGGAGATGATTATGAAAGCAAAGATTCGATAAGTATGATTGCGGGCAAAGATAATATGTGAGATGATAAAATTCATAATTCCATGATTTCATGAAGGACAAACACTCCCATCCCGAATTTGATGCAAGAGATGCGCATGAGGACAGATGTGCTGTGACAAATTTGTGAATCCAGTCATAAGTGAAATTTTGAAAATTTGAGAGATCACATACAAAATACCAAACATTTTTTACATGTGAATTCACATTGAGCATGACCATGCAGACATATGGATTATGCATGAAAACATATATTTGATTGGGTTCTGAGGGCTTACCAAAGTCACGAGGTCCTGACATAAACATCAAAGGACATTGAAGTGCCTCGATTCCTTGACACGTCCCAAAACATTCTAGAATTCTAGAATCGTATTTTGAAGCTGGAACCAGATCATGCATGGCTTGAGGATGGTTGTTGTTGCTGATATAAAAATTTCTCTTTGGATGGCAGTCGTCTTCGTCACAGGTTGCACTAGATTTTTCAGCTTCAGCAAGTTGACTTAAAGAGTTGTCTTCATGAAAGAGAAGAGATGAGAGGGAATGGGAAGTACAATCTGTGATTAAACTATTTTTAACTTTATCATGAACAACCTTACTTCCTTTTGTCGATTGAGGAGATAACTCATTGAATGAAGAAGCGAGAAAACATGGAGTATCTCTGACACACGTAGATGTGTTGTAAATAGTAGGACACAGAGGAAAGTGAGGTGAAGTGGAAGTTTCGATATGAATGTCTTATTTGACTAAAGCACACTCGAGATCTAAGTTCTTGGGTGTTTTTCACAACATATGGAATATCACATGATGTGCTTCGGTGTTTGTCACAACATATGGAGATACAGGAGTGATGACTACCCAAGATTGGGGGTTGATCAAAAGAATTAAACGTATAGGATGTTCAACCAGGATTGGCAGATTGAGAATCATTTAAGAATGGAATATTATTACTTTGATGTGCACAATTTTGAATTAGAGGGAATATTGGTAGTGTCCTCACCTTTCTGCTTCTCTACTTGTGTGATGCGACTACCTTGCGCATGATTGCAATTTGAGCCAACAACTTGAGAATCAAGAGAATGTGAACAAACGGCTGGTGAAGCAAATTGATCAAGCAAGTCATGGTAGAAGGAGTCATGGCTTGTAGATGATATAGGATGGAAAAGATGCAGATCAGATTCAAGACTTAAGTTGTGAAAGGTGACATCCTCTTGTGGAATGGAGGAATGAGTCTTCACTATAGGCTTCCTACACCATTTTGGAATTTCCTCCATTCAGGCGAGAGATGGATGAGAATATGGGCTCGGCACATGCTGCGCATATTCCTCAGCTTTGAAATCACCGCAAGGGGGAACCCACATCGAGACTGGAAAAGGAGGAGAAAAAGTAACAAACGGGGTGTCGGGATCCTCCTCTACAATCTGAGGTGCCTCATGATCCACAAAAGTTGGGGAGGAAGGGAAATTAGGGGGTTCACCATATTGAGAAACATGAACCAAGCGTTTAAACTCTTCTCTCAACTATCAAAGTTCAAAATTTGTTCAAGAATTTTGTAACAGAGGTAAAGGAAGCAATTAGAAAATTCCTCAATTGATTCATCAGACTCCATTCTTAAAAGGGAAATTTTTTCATGAAAATCCTGGTTGCTATACTCATCCAATGTTTTAGTCATCATTTTGACAAGCTGACCAAATGAATTGATAGAGGAAAATGGTAATGTGTAAACCCATTTCTTATCATGAAATTCAAATTTGAGGGTGATTAATAGACTCCAGACATCTTCGTACTCTATCTTGTGGCGCAGGCACAACTTTATAACTTGATTCACATGTGCACGAAAAGATGGTTCACCCTCACCACTAAACTTTAACTTGGATAAGTCACGGATAAATTATTTGGGGATGGTACATTAGAACTTGTAGAAAGACATCTCGAGATTATGATGTTAGGAAGAGCCATTTTTAAATAAGAGATTCAAATCAGAATCTACAGGCACAACTTATCATCTGGTGCTCCTTTTAGCACCATTTTGTTGACAGTGCTGGACCCACCAACAAAGGGGATCTCCCTGGTATGAAGTCCCAACTATACCTCACATTTTTTGGTACGATGGCCCACTTTCCATTATCTTAGAGATTTTCAATAGCTCTTGTTGTTAAGCACATGAGAGTGTTATGCTCATGACTTTAAAAAGCGAGGTGAGTATGCTCGATGAGTGTGTAATGTAACTTGTGTCCGGGTTCTCTTACTGTAAAGGATAGCATAAAAGTGAGCCTCTATATGAGAGGTGGTAGTACCACCCGGGGAGATACACACGCGAAAAAACAACAAGGGTTTGTCCAACATCTAGTGGAATAGTCCAGAGTGGATGTAGTAGTCATTAAAACCAAAGAGAATATGAATGGTTTGTTTAATGTCTGACGGAGTAGTCCACATGGACGAGACAACATTAATAAAAAATACAACACATCTTCAAAATTGTAAGTACTAAAATAATTGAAGTAATTCAACTATCTTAGTAAACCTTAAGCAAACATGAATTATAAACGTTTAAATAATAGTCTTACAAATAGATACAAAACATGAGTGGAAACCTGCTGGCCTGAGATAGGCTTCTGAATTAAAACAAAATTCCAAGACACGTTTGTACACCATACATCACTAGCCCCAGTAGTGGGACATTGGAGCCACTCCTCACTCCTTAAAGAACATACTATAGACTCTCAAGGCTATGTGGGAGAGCCATGGTGAAAATTTGTTCGCTCATACAATGAGGGGTTATATATAGCCAAGGGTGATGCTTAACCCTTGTGACTCTTGGACTTCCCTCATGACCATTCAAATTCCTATGAATTTTCAACTGACGTGACCCTTCAACTTCATATGTTCATCCATTGGACTTTCACTTTACATTACATTTGATCACAACAAGTATGGCCTGTAGTTTTGATGTGGCCAAGACAACCCATGACACAACTCGACATGACATTCCTACTGTTATTTCCATGTCAAGTTTCTATGTTGCTGCATGATGGATGTACTCAGTGTGTTGCATCCTCACCTAGCATGGAAAAGTGTCACTGGGCATTTGATGGTTTTGGTGTTGCTTGATGGTCCCATGCATGTCTTCTTTCACTTGTTGCTTGATGTGTTGTGTTCATTTGTCCAACTGAAAGAAAGTATTATAACATGTGCTCCTTCTTCATCTTGTTCATCGATGTGCCATGTTCCATTAATGTACCTATTCTTGCAATTCACTCATGACTGGACGACCTCAAATCCAAAAATATCCTAGTCTGGCATGGTGCATTGTTTTCGGTTTTAGGTCTAGGTGACCCAAAGATGGGACAAGACACTGAAATTGTGTAGTGTCCTACTTTTTTCCTAGTATAGTTTTTTCACTCCTATCAAGGGTGCTTTTTGATGAGTTATATATATGATAGTTTGATCACTTGATTGAGGAATAATGTTTTACATACATATTTATATTTCCTTTTGTTTTTATGTATGGCAGATTGATCACTAGATTGGGGAACAATGTTTTATATAGTTATATTTCCTCTTACGTGTGGTATCTTTCATTATCTGTATTAGATGGTTTTGATTAAGTAAATGCTATACATATATTTCTCTTTTTTCATCTAATTTATGAAGTAGGTGTATGACATGGATGGCGATCCAAGATTGAGACACATAAACCCATGGATACTCATGGTTATGTGGAATAGATGGTTAATTATGATTTATTTATGATACAAGATTTGTGTGACTATATATGTCTAATATTGTACTAAGCAGGATGTGGTAGCGTACCTGGTCATTTTCCAACAAGGATGTTCAATTATGAATGATTATAGAAGTCATTTCTTCAAAATGACTATGGAAGTCATGCACCATTCTTGGTAAAATATGATTAATTTAATTTCATTATGAATTTCATTTGATTCCTTTGATCTATGAGATTGAAATGTGTGCATGTCTTTGAACAAGGCCTTACCAACGAACCATCAGATGGGTAAAAGCTCACAATCAATACCATAAGGAGAAACACAAAATTTGAAAGCACAGTAGATGAGTGGGCATGGAAATTAGGGTGTGGAGTCCTATATCCAAGAAAGATAATGATGTGGAGTCTTGTATGTTTAGGGCGCGAAGTTTTGAATATTTAATAAGATCAAGTTATGGAATCTTGGATCTTTGGAGTAGATCAAGGAACGAAGTGCTCAATCTACTAAGGCATGGAGATGCATGAAATAGGGGTGTGGAATCCCTATTCTCCAGAAGAAAAATACCACTCATGGATGAATTTCCTTAAATAAAATTTCATTCTCACAATTCTGGAATGACTTTCTAAAAATAGAAAGTCTTGTCCAACATCTGAAGCATGACTTTCCAAAAATAGTAAATAACCTTGCATAAATCGGTAACTAAGTGGAGTTGAAGCAAAATAACTTAACTTATCATTAATCAATCCTAATAGTTCAATCTTGATTGAATCCTCAATATTATTAATATTATTATTATCTTTTATAAGACTATGATAGTATTATTAGAAAGGAATTACCAGTCAACTTTATTTCCTCAATCAATTCACACATCTCCTTCATAACTCTCATGGCTCTATGTAACTCTCTCTCTCTCTCTTTTAAATAATACATTACACTATATTTTAAGCACTCATCAAACAATGACATATTCCTTTTCACTCACTAAAAATATGTCATAAAATATTCCTCTTACGCTCTCTTTAATGCATATGTTACACTCTCCTTAACTAAGGCATGCATACCTCTCCTTAATGGCATAAGTTACACTCCTCTAAATGGAATCCAATGCATGCACATTACTCCTCCTTTATGACAAGAATTGGTTGCTTCTCCTATATACGAGTCTCATGTATTCTCACTTGTGGGTGGATTATGATGCCAAGAGTGGAAGAGACTTGAGGAAAATAGTGATATGGAGAGATGTGGAGAGTAGCCAATTGTTTCCAAAATAAATATGAAATTCTTACTAAAATCCTAAGATCTCTAGCTATTGAGGTTGGCTATGAGTGGTATTGAGAGGAAGTGAAGATTTTCTTCTTTAGTTTCCCTTCAAAATCTCTCTACTATAGTCTTTTGGTACCACTTGTGAGCTTTTGTAGCTCGGGGATTCCAAGGGGAGAAGTTCTTCCTGGATATGGTTGGGAGGAAAACTGGGTGGTTCACAATGAGTTGGTAAGGATATTGGAGCTGAAGCATACTCTCATTGGAGCTGGAGCATACTCCCTTTTTTTTGAGTTGTATAAATTCACTGCCAGGTATGTTGACAACATTATATTGTTTTTGTTTTGTTTTGTTTTGTTTTTGTTTTTTTTTTTATTTTTTAGTTGCATGGTTTTTGCTTATTTGGTTTTTGAATGAAACTTAGATGTATATCAAATGTGCACAGTAAATGGTGAAGGAATTTTGCAATAACTGTAGTTTATTTTATGTAAGTTTTGTTTGAACAATTTCGTTGCAAGTTGATTTACATCATGTCTTAATGGCTGAAGCATTCATGCTACCATGAGTCTTATGAAAACATATTAATAGCATAAATTTGGTTTTTCCTTCTCTTTTTGTAGTTGTAGATAAGTTTGCACATTATATGTTTGACAAAAGTGATAAATGAAGTAGTAGGAATTTGTTTTTAGTTGTGGCTTTAAATAATCACATTTCTGGGAATTTATGTTTCAACTCATTTTAACTTCAGGGGGTATTTGTACCTTATGGCCATGTCACCTCAACTTTGATTTCAAAACCGGGAGTTTCAGAATCTCGTTCTCTAATCTGCTATATTTTACAGATTTTCTGTTGTTGCTTGGTGGTTTGTCTTGTTGTCTTTTTTAGCTGTGATTTACCTGGTAATCTCTATTTATGAAATCAACCTATTATATAAACTTAGAATTCTTATTTTAAAGTCTCAATGGTTAATACATTGATAGTTTAAACAACTACTTGTTTGATAGTTTAATAGTTAGCAGCTTGTTTCGTGACGGCTAACCATTGTTCAAAATTCTTCAATGGCTATAGCTACATCGCTGGGAGCTATTTGTAAAAATTCTTAAATATTTATAGTCATTTATGTGCCTAAAGTTTCGTATATGCAACAATGAAGATGGATGACAATTCTACTTATGTATTAGTTTCACTTATTGGCATTACTAATAATGAAAAAAAAGTTATGTAATCTTAGATTCATGTTAGTTAATTGTGGTGAAATCGTCTTAAGAATTATGGTTGTAAGTGTTTGACAAAATGCCTCAATGGATGTACATTTCATGCTTGCAAACTATTTGACATAGTGCTTCAATGGTTGTAGCTAATTACATCTATGAATTGTCTATAAATATGACTAATTGAATTTAGGGTTTGGAACGAAGGTGTTTCTGGAAATATCTTAAGAATAAGCATGATGATTCCATTGAATTAAAAATCCATGGAAGTCAAATTGGGTAGGTGAATTTTTGTAATTGTTAGCTCACATATGAATTCATATTAATTGGAAACCACTCCTTTAGAAGTTGAATTATCTTGTTTTTCTTCCCTTTGTTTTACCAAAGAATTCATAGGCATATTATTTAGAACAAAATCAAATTAGTCACTCTTAAACACTTTTAATTGCAATAAAATGAACAATTAGCTTATTGGAAGTTGTGGTTTGTAAAGATTGATATTATTTATCCCACTAAATAATATATCATTTAAATGTGATTTTAAGACTTATGGTTGTAAGTTTTGGATCTTGACAAACCATGACCCTATAGATTTAATGAGAAGTTTAATGTTACCATGGGTTAGTTAGTTAGTAGGAATTAGTGTGTAGTGTAAAGAATACCAATAAAAATAAAAATAAAATATAGATATATGACCTTGCATTAACTTTTACATCTAAAAATTTAAACTTAAAATAAAATAATATTGCAATTTTGAGCCAGCCTTATTATAATACTGATGGTTGGTAAGGTGGGACCTTACAAACTGTGTAGAGCACAACTTAGGCTAGGATGAGGGGTTCTGGAGTACTGTTGAGAATAAATATGTAGAGGTAACAAGGAGGAAAAATTTCACAATCAGGGTCAACAATGTCAGCTGGTAGGTGAAACTCAGCTGGGCAGAATCTACGCAATCCTTGGGAGGAAGACAAGGCAGGGTGTTCAGGGAACTGTTAGACAATACTATGCAATTTCTCAAGCGAGACAGAGTCGGGCAACATGAGGCACTGGCAAGACAATCTGCACAAGTTTCCAAAGCAAGGCATGATCAGGCTTAGGGAAGTTGCTGGTCACAACTCTGCATTTTTGAGAGACAGTGCAGGAAAGACATCCGGAGGACTACTGGGGAGAATCTGTGCATTTTCTGGGCTTAGTGCGGGATAGGTAGCATATGGACTACTGCAAATATCGATGCATTTTTGAGAGATAGTGCAAGATAGGCAGCTCGGAAATTGCTAGTCATTTCTATGCATTTCCTAGGCATAGTGTAAGACAGGCATCCTCGGGAGATGCTGGGAAAATCTATGCATTTCTTGGAGGTAGAGTCGAGGGGGGCAGGAGGAGTCATCTAGGTAGTTCTGCGTAATTATTGGGAACAATTCAAAGTGGGATTGCAAATGACCAGCTAGGTTGCTCTATGCTTTTTTGGGGAACAATGAAGTCTCGAGTTGGAGTGCAGAGTAGATTTTCGGTAGACCAGGGGGAGGCTTAATAGCTGATCTTGCGGGAAGCGCAAATTAAATCAGGATTGAAGGCAACTTCTATGATGTTCTGGGAGACAGACAACCTGCTCACTTCCATGATTACACAATGCAACTACGTGGGGGAAACCTCAAGCACTACACATTTATAGGCAGCAGAGCAGGGTCACTAAGATTGGGGTCCGGTTGAAGTGGTTTGTCCAGTCGACAGAGTTTTAGGAAAAATGGCTAAGTGTGAGAGAAAGTGAACTTGTGTAGACGTGACATTGTGATAATACACTTAACATATCTTGATGACAAGATAACACAGACCAACAAGACAAAGCATGTTCTTAGTGAGACTGTCTTAAAGCTAAGAGCAACAACTGTGACACTTTAGATAGACCTTCAAATGACTGTGACAAAAATTGCGTGACTGTGGTTGAAAATTTTTGTGTGAGTGCGACAAATGTTCATAGAGTGAAGATAACTCATGCACACAAAGACTAACCTTCAAAATCATCAGAACAAGATCGCAATCATGACAAAGCAATTTGTATGACAGAAGATGACTACTAGTGCACCAAGAGAAATGGAGCAAGACCATAGTTACCCTCCACATGGTTATGCATTTGACTGAGTTTGCATATGGTCCCGATCTTTTATAATAATGTGGTTCCTTGGTCATTCTCCTCAACTCCTTAAGAGTCATCTAGCATGTCATCTTTCCTTGTGGTCACTGAGAGATAGATCTGTGCAGCTTCAGCGGGTAGTGACTTCTGTTGAGATGAGGCTCTGTAGTTTTTGAATGCAAGGCAAACTGGATAGTTGGGACAATACTACGTATATTTTGGATTCAAGACACTATTGTGGGATGGGGTCTTGGGAGGACAATTCTGTGCAATTTTCCCAAGCAAGGTTTTCAGACATCTTTGCACATTTCTAGAGAGCAGTGTTGGCTTCCTGACTATTACGTGCATTTCTGGAGAGAAGTGATGATTGTATTCCTTCTCCATGCATTTATGGAGAGCAATGCTGGTTGGGTAGCTAACATACAACAATGTGTTGATTCTAGAGACAGTGGGTTCCGGTAGAGGGAAGGACAATACAAGAGACCACTACACGGTTTTGGATGCCAAGGAAGGCTAGGGTTCCTGCGCATTTTGTAGTTCCAGTAGGCAAGAAAATAAACTTGAGGGTTGTAGAAGCAAAGCACATAGTTTCGAAAGATGAATGAGGCTAGGTTGCTCAGGAAACTGGATAAGTGTGAGATTAGCGAAACATATGTAAACAATGATAGAACTTGACTATGATCACACACTAGAAAAATTAGTGATACAACATAGACCATCCAGAACATATAAAACATATTCTTCTTGATGCAACGACATTTGTGACAAGAGTGCGTGAAGTGAGTGTGAAACATGTCTATATAATGAGAACAACTTTTGCACACAAAACTTTCCCTTTGCAGCAGAACAAATTTCCGTTTGCATGACAATGATAATCGCCATGCCCAAAGATGACATATGATGCATAAAGATGGGAACGTAGAAAACTCGTAAGATTAAGGAGGGGGCTTTGTTGAAAATAACAACAAGAAATGCTAAAAATAGCACTACTATAAATAGTAGTTTGAGTACCAGTGCTAGATTGGGTAACAGGGAATGAAAACTGGAAGTGCTAAAAATATAATTTCTATTTTTAGCAATTCAGGATGGATTCCTATTTTAGTCAGTACCTAGACTAAAATAGGAAGTAAAATTCGAATTTGAACTTAACAACTATTTGAAAATAAATAAATTTATTCTCCATGAGTTAATTAGTTCTGAAAAATCAAACATGAAGTCTATGTGAGGACATACAACAATTTCTCTATTAATTGAAGAATTTATCATCATTTAAAGAGATGAGGATGAGTTCTAATTTGAGATGTAATTAGTTGGCTCAGTTAACTGTTGTGTGTGGAGCATGATTGTTCAGAGGTCTTTGTTTCAGCCGGATGTATACCCCAGGAAGTTTTGTACAC
>APFE031214603.1:44601-60197 GCA_000404065.3 Pinus taeda | reverse complement strand
CAGAGAGGTGAGACTGTGAGAGAAACAGGAGGAATTACAGCGGCTTTGCCTGTAGTTGTGTCTCTTCATTTGCTGGATAATAGAAAGGAAGGACTGGCTGTTCGAGGTGGACGTAGCCCAAACTGGGTGAACCACGTATATCTGTGTCTCTCTTGTTTTGTGCATTTTCTGTGTTTATATTTCTGCAATATTTTATGTGTTCCATTGCTTCGTAATATATAATTTTCTAACATTAACTTAGTCAAGTCCAGTTATAATTGATTTAAACAGTTTATTTAAATTAATGTGAGTTCAGTTAGTTAATGCATGATTGCATATAACTACTGCACTTTAGATAACTGAAGATTCTCTCATGAATAACTCATGCATGTCATTTCAGACAGAGACCCAATTGAGATAAAAGAAGGGACAGTGTACTATCAGTTGGATGAAAATTTTCCTATAAAGGAAGCTCATCCATGGATGAGGATTTATCTCCTTCAAGATTGCGTAGATGGACCAGAGGTTAGTGAGTGTGTGAAGTGGCAAATTCACACAAGTGGCTACATTGGACCCCAATCAGAATTGCGCAAAGAAATAAGAGGCTTGGAGGGTAGACCAGAGGTTAGATAGAGGCCTTTGACTGTCTATGAGCAGTAGGGGTATTGCAGAGAGAGCAGGACCGCTTTTGCGCTGATTCTTTTTGTAATACTCTCTATATTTCCACTTGTATGATAATACAAAGTTGGGGTTTTAGGCTGAGGCTTTCCTTGGGTAAATTATTCTATGTTATGTGTGATTGCTTTCTCCATATCAATTATATGTGTTCTTATTGATGTTTATCATGTTCGATTAAGCTTCCACTAAATTGGTTGTAGAAGTATATCAAGTATTTTGCTTTAGTCTATTGCATTATCAAGTGATCTATAGTGGGAATTTCTACATGGTATTAGAGCACAAGTGATCAAGGAAGAACAATATACAAGAAGGGAGAAGTTGAATTTTGTGATTCCTGAATATAGAAATCGAGTTCTTATC
The DNA here is from genome assembly GCA_000404065.3 of Pinus taeda. Taxonomy (NCBI): domain Eukaryota; kingdom Viridiplantae; phylum Streptophyta; class Pinopsida; order Pinales; family Pinaceae; genus Pinus; species Pinus taeda. The sequence continues at coordinate 59,180 of APFE031214603.1, read as the reverse complement.
ACATCTCTATTTCACCTATGGCATTCAATGGTTTGAGACTCGAATATTTCCTTGATGGCAGTTCGAATTATATAGCTTGGAAGGATCACATGGAAGCAGTACTAGACGGTAACATTCTAAAGGACTTCATTGATCAAGAAGTCCCGAAGTCGACTGGTGCTGCTGAATTAGTTGAATGGAAGAAATGTGTGGCTAGAGCAAGGAGAATTCTTCTGGAGGGAGTTTGAGATCACATAATCTCGAGTCTCCATGGGAAGGAGACACCATTTTCAATGTTGAAAACAATGAAAGAGCCATATCATAATAGTAGTGATTAGAGGAAGTTGGCACTGAAGGACAAGCTTCAGAAGATTAAGTGTGAAAAGGGCGACACGTTCTCTATGTATATGAACAAGCTCACCGCATGTACGGATGAGCTAGGAAGTGTAGGGATCACGACAACTGATGATGAAATGGTGAATCTTTCACTCCTTAGTCTTCCTAAGAGTTGGCACAGCTACCAAGACTCGGTTAATGGAAGAAAGAAACTGCCAGATTGGGAACGAATTTGGTTGGATTTGATGTAGGAGGAGATAAGAAGAAGCACTAGATATGGTTCTTCATCCATGGAGGATGAAGAAAACTGTGCCTTAGCGAGTAAGGCAAAGAAGGGGAAGGAGAAGGATTTTCTTTCTAATTTGAGTTCTTCCCATGGTGGGAAGAAGTTTGACAAATCAAAAGTGTGATGCTTTCGTTGTCATGAGGTGGGTCATTTTCTACAAATTGTCCATAGAGGAAATCCAAGAAGGGATCCGTGGAAGGATCAGAAGGTGAGGCACTTGCTTCACAGTTCGAGTTGGATTTCACACTATTCACATGCATGGTTTCATCCATGGTGGGAAGTGGTTGGTTTTTGGATAGTGGAGCTTCTTTCCACATGACTGGCGATAAGAGTTTGTTCAGTACTTTGGAGGAGGAAGATCTCTAGATACTCATAGCGATGGGTAATGATGAAAAGTATAGTGTCTCAGGTGTAGGCATGGTTATTTTTTAGAGGAAGCATGGAGCTTGCCTTACCTTGAGCGATGTCAAGTATGTACCAAGACTGAAGAGAAACTTGGTGTTGATCGCGATGCTGGAAGACAAAGGCTATGATGTAGTCTTCAGTAAGGGAAATGTTTCCCTTGGACACATCATCACTAGACAGCTGAAGTAGATTGGTTCACTGGTCAAGAACCTGTATGCTCTTGAGGTTCAAGATGCATGCAAAGTCTTGAGGAGCAAGGAAACTAATGGAGACTTGGTGGTTGAGAGGGAGAGTACATTACCTCTCAACATGCAGTGCCAGAAGAAGTCTCAGATGATTGTGGAGGAGCCACAATTGGTGGAGCAACTTTAGGAGGTTGTGCAGCAACCTCAACTAGAGAAGTTGAGAGGAGATCGAGTAGAGACATCTACTTATGTAGAGACCTCCAGTAGGGGGAAACTTCAAGCTAGGTGGGTAGAGGGATCACATGCAACCATACCTCTAGGTTGGAGGTGGGGTAATGTGGAGTGTTCATCCCAAGGAGGAGGGCAAGATCCTTGAGGTACCCAACCTCCTTGATTCAAGTTTTCTACAGGAGCTCCGATGACGAGTAGCAGGACTGATTGATTGGGTAGAGATAGATGCGGATGGAGTAGCAGACAAAGCTACAGTGCAGGCGTCTTAGGATTGTGTAGAGCTAGTAGGTTGCAATGATGCGAGAGACACAGGAGTGTTGCACCAGTGCAGGATGACACAGAGAAGTGTGCAACGGTGCGAGATGAATAGGGTGTTGCAACAGCTCAAAGGTCAGAGAGGGAGAACTTTTCAGCAGTAGGTAGAGCTTCAGCATGAGAGTATGGTTCTAGCCTAACAGAGAGGTCAGTGGGGAGTTTTTTTTGTTCTGAGAGTTGCTAGAGAAACCACACTTGGTAGAAGTGTTGCATGCAGAACATTCCAGAGGTACAAGATTAGGTTCGAGTTGAATGCCTTTCTTGTTGAGAGAGTGTGTTCAAAATAGCAACAAGAAATGCTAAAAATAGCACTTCTATAAATAGTAGTTTGAGTACCAGTAATGGATGGGCCAATAGGGAATGAAAAATGGAAGTGCTAAAAATAGAATTTCTATTTTTAGCAGTTCATGATGGATTCCTATTTAAGTCAGTCTGTGGACTAAAATAGGAAGTAAAATTCGAATTTGAACTTAACAGCTGTTTGAAAATAAATTAATTAATTTTCCATGAGTTAATTAGTTGTGAAAAATCAAACATGAAGTCTATGCGAGGACATGCAATAGTTTCTCTATTAATTGAGGAATTTATCCATTAGTTAAAGAGATAAGGATGAGTTCTAATTTGAGATGTAATTAGTTGGCTCGGTTATCTGAGTCAAGTCTAGTTATAATTGATTTAAATAGTTTTTTAAAATTAATGTGAGTTCAGTTAGTTAATTCATGCTTGCATATAATTGCTGCACTTCAGGTAACTGAAGATTCTCTCATGAATAACTCATGCATGTCAGTTCAGATAGAGACCCAGTTGAGATCAAAGAAGGGACAATGTACTATTAGTTGGATGAATATTTTTCCTATAAAGGAAGCTCATCCATGATGAGGATTTATCTCCTTCAAGATTGCATAGTTGAATCAGAGGTTAGTGAGTGTGTGAAGAGGCCAATTCACACAAGTGCCTGCACTGGACCCCAATCAAAATTGCGCAAAGAAATAGGAGTCTTGGAGGGTATACCAGAGGTTAGATAGAGGCCTTTGATTATATATGAGTAGCAGAGGTATTGCAGACAAAGCAAGATAGCTTTTGAGCTGATTCTTTTTGTAATACTAGTTGTATTTCCACTTGTATGATAATACAGAGTTGGGGTTTTTGGCTGAGGCTTTCCTCGGGTAAATTCTTCTTTGTTATGTGTGATTGATTTCTCCATATCAGCTACATGTGTTCTTATTGATGTTTCTCATGTTCGATTAAGATTCTGCGAAATTGGTTGTAGAAGTAGATCAAGTATTTTGCTTTAGTCTATTGCATTATCAGGTGATCTACAGTGGGAATTTCTACAGGCTTGAGATCATCATCTTACCAGTAAGTGACCAAGGAACGATTGATCACAAGATCCACGGTAGGCTCCAAAATTTGGATTTAGGCCAAAATTTTGGAGGGTGTTGCACCCGCTAGAAAAGGTCCCTTTTCTTGGTTCTCTGACTTGGATCTCAATGACTATGTTTAAGGTCTACACATGTCAGTAGCTGCATTACTATACAAATAATTTCTCCCCTCATGGCAATAATGTATCTTCCACTCAAGATTCCTCCACAACCAAGGAAAGTAATTGTCTCTAACCCAAAGAATATCGTGCGAGTCATGGTATAGTGTTACAATCGAGAGAATATCAATTATATATATATATATATATAAATATATAATATATATAATATATATAATATATTATATATATATCCCATGCATTTCATTAATGATATCACATACTTTATTCACACACAAATATACATTATTCACATATTTAAAGGTATATTTGATAAATACAAACTTCACATATATAAACGTTTACTTCTCTATAAAGATTTTGCATAAGATTTTGTTATTCATCATCACATGTTGAAATGTTGTAGTGATTATGATAATTACTCATGTTAACCATAATGTATTAACTTTACATTAAATTTTAGCGTATGATAAGAATTAAAGAAATTTAAAATTTCTTTCAATTTTTAAAGTTTTACTATAAATAATACTTATTTAATTGAAATTTGAATATTATATTAATACGGAAAAATTTAAACCAAGTTATAATATTAGTTTATTCAATTGAATATCTTTAAAAGATAAAGAAAGAGGATGAAGTCAAATCAGAACACAAAATTTAAAGCTTTGGTCTTTCTAGGCATCCCTCGGGATGTTTATTCCCTGACATTCCAATCTTCCCTTTTCTATCCCGAGGTTTTATTCTATGCTTCTGTCTTTTTTATTTGGGCACTTTCTCTTTGTGGGTCTTGTGCATCTCTCAGGATTTCCTCATAGCATGAGTGTCAATCCTTCCTCTCTGACACCTTAGTTGTTTTCGTTTCGAGACATGACTTCATGTCTTTCCATTTTGGGTATGTGCCTTTCTTTGGTAGGATCAATGCCCCTCTCATTTATGTGGGTTCCTTGTTATGTTGACTGGCGATAATTTCTACACGGTGTCAGGGTGGAACTATACTCCATTTGCTTTGCTCGATGGCTTTGATTTTCTAGGGGATTTTGTGTTGGTGTTTCATTTGGGGTGTCTAGAACATTGTCGGTATCATAGGTGATGGGGGATGAATGAATTTATTGGCATACTCAATGTTGGTGTATTGATTCAGAAGGCCTTCGTTAATGCCACTCTAGAAGCAGAAAGAATTCATGGGTAGAGATTCTATGATTGGGATGCAAAATCACACATGGTGCATGTGGGGCACACATTGACATCGGTGTGAAAACCACCTGTCTCTCCATTGATTGAGGGTGACACATGGTTGCATTGTGTATCTATTGGCCATGCATGGCACAAAGGTGGACGAAGCAAAAATATTAGATGTGCGAGGAGCTAAAGTTGTTGAGTTTTGGTCATGGTGTGTTGTGGGATTGGGTGGTAACCCTATAGAACATGAATTTAATTGGTCGATGGTTATTTATGGGCACATGGGACATGGATATGATGGAGTGGGTTTCGACTCAATGGACTTCCATTTTGGGGTACACACCCAAGGTTAGCAAACAATTAAACCAATGGTTTAGTTTCTATTTCCTACATAGGGAGGACATGGAGCAGATACTCATGACTCCATGGGTACAGGGTCGCAGTTTCTTGCAACTTCATCAGTGGTATGTCAGGTTTAACCCTCTTATGGAAACTCCTCAAACTAATCTTATTTGGGTCAAGCTCCTCGGCCTTCCACTTGATTTTTGGACTAGGCACGCTTTTATGGAGATTGGGAATGCAGTTGGATGTTTCATCTGCATAGATCCTCATATTTTTAGGGCTTGTGACAAGTGGGTGGCTTGGATCCTTGTGGAGGTGAATTACTTTGGGGGACTCCTGAGGTGCATTGATGTAGAATGCGCCGCTCTATAAATCAGTTGGTGGATTGACTGTTGGGCCATCTTGTTCCATTGTTTACTATGCCACCATACCAATTACTTATTGGAGAAATGCTGGAGGCAATTCCATGGTGGCCATAAACAACATCGTGATGGATTTCTAAAGAAGTATGTAGGTGAAAGATATTCTTCTCACACACTTTACGGGCCTGATATAGGTAATCCTGATCCTATTTTTTGATGGTGATAAGAATATTTCAGTTCCTTTTGTTGTAAATCATTCGTATCATCACATTTCATTGGATTCCGACTCAGGGGGTTGCATAACCCCATTCATGTCCATCTTGGTTCTTCTGATGTGAATCCCCATGCTTCTGCTAGTGATTCGCCCCCCCCAGTTCCTTTTCTCTATTAAGTCCTTTGATTTTACAACAACATGTTACTAACCCCCCCATCTCGATGCTCCATGGTCTGTTTCACTGCTTCCCTCCTCCTGTCCTCATCGAGATACCACCACCCCCTCATATATGCACAATTCAGTGGACAACGACTTGGGTTTTTTGATGTTAAATCCATCAATGAATCTCTCTGCTCTCACTGTCCATTATGGTAAATCCTGGGTCGGCTCTTCAGTCATCATCCTTGATCCACCACTCGTCGTTGTGTGGCGAAGTTCAGTAGACATTTCTAGGGTAAATAGTCCAGGAAGCACCTTTTTCATTACTCTGTTGGTCTTTTTGATATTCTGGTTCTTGATATCTCTTCATTTGGGGCCCTTAGAGCATGAAAGCCCCTATGATTGAGTGATGACCTCCATCATTTCTTTGAACTTGCACAGTTTGGGGGACACCGCGCCAAAATTTTGTCCTTGAGACACCTTGTACTCATTGTTCATCCTTCCATTGTCCTCATACAAGAAACCATGATTGATGCTAGTGACCCCTTGCATATTTCTACTCAATCTGTCCACACTGGTGTATGGTGGCCACAAACTTGGTGGTTCTATAGGGGGATCTGCTACCCTCTGGGACCCATACTAGGCCAACCTGAAAGGCCATTTTTTTTCTACTAGGATACTACTTTATGGTCTCATTCGGGGCATGACAAAAAAGATTCACATCTGGAACTTATATGCCCCATAAGATGGAAGACTCTATTTTTGGGACCAGGTGGACACTTAATATATTCTTAGGATTGGCTCAATGATCATTGCAGGTGATTTTAATGTTGTTTTATCCAGGAGTGAGTGTTGGACGTCGAAGTATCATTTTGACACTCTCTTAGACTGCCTCATTTCACTCTTTGATGAAAATCACCTTGTAGATATCTATCCTTCTCCCATGGAGCCTACATGACATAATGACATAAGTGGTGATGAGTACATTACAAAGAGTTTGGATCAATTTATGGTATACCAAAATTGATTTGAAGTCATGGGAAACCTAAGATCTAGAGTGGAGAAGGTATATGTATTTGATTATTTCCCTATTGTACTCTAATGACATGTCGAATCGATGAGAAAAAGGCATTTCTTTCAAGTTCAATAGAACATGGTTGGAAAATGGTGATTTTAATGAGATGGTTAACATGATCTCGAAATCATCCCTGACTCAGTCGGGAGGTTTTGCCATGGAACATATCATTTTGAAATTAAATGTACTAAAAATACATGTTCGTGTATGGGAACATAGGAAAATGGTAGAGATTTATCAGGCATTGAAGTTAGTGATTGAAGAAATCGAGGCGACTGGAGAGATTTTAGCTATGATACCTCCCTCTGTACACATTGATAGATTGAAATTCTTGGAGGGGAGGAAAAACCACATCTTATTGATTCAGGAGAAAACATGGAGGCTTAAAAATCAAGCCATCTAGATTCGTGAGGGGGACTATAACACTAAGTTCTTGCACCATTATGCCTGTCATAGGACGAACATTTATGCAACCTGACACTTAAGGGGGGCCAATGGGGATTACAAGAGTTCATATGTTGAGATTCAAAAGAGGGTTGTACTTTACTTCATAAATATATTTTCAGATAGAGGGGAGGTTCATATCAAATATCAACTCTGGGAAGTTGAGGAATACCCGAAGATGTTTGACTAGGAGGAAACAATTTCTCTATATAATCTGGTTACAATTGAATAGGTACACTCTGTTCTAAAATCTTTCGACAAGGATAAGTGCCCTGGTCAAGACAGGTGGATAGTTGAGTTCTTGTTACATTTCTTTGAATTTATAGGACAATATATTTTAGACATGGTTGAAGAATCCCATCGAAGGAGGTACATTTCTGGAACTATAAAATCAGCCTTCACAGATCTTATACCAAAGGCATCATCACCAAACAATTTCTCTGACTTAAGGTTGATTTCCTTATGTAATATTATATACAAGATTATATCAAAGGTCATTGCTGAAAGAATTAAGGGTGTTCTGTCATCTAATATTTCCAGAGAACAATTTGGCTTTTGACATGATAGGTCAATTCATGATGTTATTGATATTTCACAAGAATGCATCCATGCAATACACACTAAATATTTGTAGGCGGTGGTGATGAAGATCAATCTAAAAAGGGCATATGATTGTGTGGATTGGGCCTTTCTTAGGATTATCCTACTGAAGATTGGGTTAGAGATTCATAATGTGGAATGGATCATGGCATGTGTAAAAGATTTTTGGCTTGTTATTTTGATTAATGGTTTCCCAACTGATTTTTTTTAGAGCAGGAAGAGGATTATGACAGGGATGCTCTTTATCATAAATTCTCTTTATTTTGATTATGGACAACATCAACATGAAGATTATCTCGAAAAAACAATTAGGAAATTTCAGGGGAGTGTATATGCCTCCTTAGGTCAGTATCACTCACCTTTTGTTTTTTAATGATATACTTACATTTGGTATTATTTCTAGGACACAATGGGAGGACCTCCATGATATTTTCCTCCATTTTGGTGCAGCACCTACACTCATTGCAAATGGTTTGAAATCATTCCTCATACACTAATTCGGTGACTTGGGCGAGATACAACATATCGCTGACATTTCTTGAGTGGGAACAAGGCGACTTCAGGATGGGTTTTCATATCTAGGTTTCACACTGAAGCCTTATGGGTATTTATTGGAGGATTGGACCTGGTTAATCCACAAATTTGATAAAAAACTCAAGGGGTTAGCATTCCATTGTCTCACCTTGGGTGGGATATACATACTAATTAAATTTTTCCTACAACAACTTACTACATATTGGATGGATCTTTTTATTATCCTAGCTTATATCCTATCTAAAATTGGTTCCATACTGGCCCGATTCTTAGGGCAAGGTGTTGCAGGGGGGTGGAGCAAGTATCATTTAATTTCTTGGGATACCATATTGAAGCCAAAAGAGCTTGGAGGTTGGGGGATATTGAACACATCAGCTTTCGAAAGATCATTGCTTATTAAATCACTTTGGTGTGCCCTATTCAGAGATGGAATTTGGCCATAGATCATCTCAGCCAAATATCATTTACATAGGTCAATTATACATTGGATTAAGATCCAAGAAATTAACATCAAAAGGGGTTCATATATATGGAGGGATTTCCAAAAAGTGAAGGCATGGTTTTTGTAGAGGATTCAATGGTCATTTGGTAATGGGTATCTTTTGACTATTGGAAGGGACCAGATAGGTGGAGTGCATGATTCCACAAGCTTGAGGGAGGATACTATTGATGCTTTGCATCAGATGGGTTTATTAATGCTATATCAGGTTATCGACGAGCGGCATGGTGTACATACTACATGGAAACCAACATCAAACATTGGTTTGTTGGGACTACATGCTCAGGATTGGGATCACTACATCATTACACTCAAAAGAGTTGGCCTATGTTGAAGTGTGAGATGAGGTTCCCCTACATGGAATGAGCCTCTTAGGAAAGGGGTTGTGGTGGTTGCTGAATATTATTTCCAGTACATGTGTGACACATAAGAGTCCACATTGGTGAAGTGGTGCATGGCTATGTGGAATTTGAAGGCCCCATTAAAAATCATGTTATTTAGCTTGTTGGCATGGATGAATAGTATTTTGACATGGGACAATATGTGCAAACAAGGCTTACAAGGTCCTGGGTGATGCCCACTTTACGGTGAGGATCTAGAAATTGTACTACATCTTTTCTGCATTTGCAAGTTTTCCACTAGGATATGGGTGACAACTATTTCCCATTTTAACATTGCTGACAAGAATTTCACTTCATTAGAGGAATGTCTTCGATGGGGACTGGAATGTAGTGGCATTAATCGATACATTCCCATGTTTGTCATCTGGGAGATTTCGAAGGCTTGAAATCATCTCATATTTTGAGGTCAAAAACATAATGCTCACAGGATTTGCTCTAAGATTATTGTTTGGAGATAATGTATGGGACCAAGGAAGAAGACTTAGAGGGGCATGTCAAGGAGGTATTTGTGCTCACATACTATTCTATTCGTTGAATTTTTTGATGGTGCTACAAAAAGGGGGAGATGCGGTTGTGGCACTTAGCTTTAAATTACTGAATATACCCACTACAAGATGCATTGGATGGGGGCTTGGGAACTAATACTAGGGAATAATTGGTGGCATTATGCGGTTTGATATGGTTTGTTACAAAAAAACAAGTTCAAAACATACATGTATATGGGGATTCCATGAATTTTATTCAGGGAATCTTAGGCACCATGAAATTTGAACCCCCTGATATTAGGGGATGGAAGGAATGAGTGGGCACTCTCATTTAGTCCTTTACAAATTTTTATATCCATCATGTTGTCACTCACTGCATTGTGGGTTTGAGTTGGTCAAGGTTGCCCAAGAGCAGCGAATTTTGAAGTCACCTTCTGTGGCCACAGAAACTCTTAGAGCCAAGTCAGTCCCACTCCATTGCATAACTCTCGAGATAAGCTTTACAATGGTATATGGAAGTCCAAAAATAGACTTTGGGATCAGAAGTTAAACCAGATTAAATATAACCTTTGAAAACTAAGAAAGCAAGGAGGAAAGGGTCAAATACAAAGGTAAATCGCATTTCGTAGGACCATAAGCCAATCAAAACCAAGAAATTTCCTAATCCCATAGTTTCGCAATCCCCAGATCCCGCATTCCAGGGGCCCCACAATCCTGCAGTCCCACAGCCCTTCGATCCCACAGTCCCACAAGCCCCAGGATCCCGCAGCCTTGTGATCCCACAGTACCATGACCCCACAGTACAACAATCTCACAGCATCACTTCCCTGCAATCCCACAGTGTCAAAATCTCACATCCCACTACTTCACATTAAATTCCGCATATCAACGATCGACGTGGCAACGAGGTTCTATCTCTAAAAACATTTTGTTATCGCCGATTTGTGATACAATGTTAGATTGTTTTGGAGGGGCTTATTCTATTTAACAAAGGAATACTCAGAAAAATGAAGGCTGGGTAGGCCATTTTCCCTCTCCTCCAGGGGGACACGTCGTGCAATATGATAAGTCCTTATGGCTGACATGGCAAGTGACATCATCAATGACATGGGAGTATAGAGGACACATGGCATTCAAATTCAGCATGTTCAGGGGTCCTATAGGGGCATTTTTGGGTGACACGTGTCACCAAACACAAGGTGACATGTGGCAGCAATGAGTCACCAGCACATATCGATGATCGATGATCCAATAGGTTAAAGCGCTCCTCCACCTTAGTCTCTCCCGGCCTACGATTGTGATAAGAGGGGAGCCTCTTGGACATGATATATTATGTGATTGGGCCTATAAATCTCCCGCATCTAGACAATATTCCCCCTCTAAGTATTATAATATCTTCTCCCTATGTTAAAACCCATTATGTTCATGTTTCTTCTCTGAATTCATGCAATTACAACTATTAGAAATATTTCAAGACTTCCTCAAAAATTCGCTGGTATCAATATGTTATGCATGTGCCTCTACATTCCTCACAGATTCATTTGTATCAACATTGTCAATGCTAGTGCTTTCATGGATTATTGAAATTATATCTGTAAAAGTTGATATTCATGAATCATAGCATGTAGCCTCTCTCCTGCCCATTATATCTACTTCTAACTCAGATAAGTATAGGAATGCTTAAAGCTACAAGCTCTATGTGTTATGGATAGAATTATTCACGTTGTAAGCTACATATGATGAGTTACTCCTTCTCCTTATCCTCTATCATTTCTCTGCAAAATTCTATTAAACTGTAAGTCCTTGGACTACTCGGCCTCCACTGTTTTATGCATATTTATGAGATTTGTATATTGGAGGAAGTATTAAGAAATTCATGTTTTACTCCTGTAGGTGATGTATCCATTTCTAGAAAATCATATGAGATACACAAAATTTAGATGTACCCAGGCATTGGTCTTGTAAGCAATCCAAGGCTGTCTTTGTGAGCTACAACATATTTTGGTACCATTGTCAGGAACATATTGAAGGATTTTTCCCTTGGGATACGACAAGCTGAACACTCTTTGTATAGGTGAGAGAAATTTATTCTGATTTCATTCACATCACCTTGGAAACTCCAGGCCCCATCATTATCATTCATCACACTAGATTAAAAGGCCTCATACTCTCTTAGATACATCTTAGTATAAAGCACCATTTTTATTTGACCCAGAAAAGTTAATTTTCAAGAAAATCTGGAAAGAGAAAACCCCGCTACTTGTACTACCATCTCAATAGCCTTTGCATCCTCCGCATCCAACTCTCAGCCGACTATTACTCACTACTCAGGATATGTTCCTAAGGCCCTAACATACCCTGCATTCAGTCTAGCCACTCCTACCACTGGTATTTTCGGCCAAGTTCCTCAATGAAGTCTCTATCCCCCTCCATTAATCCAAATGGCTCTTCCAAGTTTTTTGCTAAATAAATATGCACCTCTTAATTTACCTCAGCCTCTAGGTTAAATGCCCTAGGACTAGCTAAATCATATGCCTAGGTTCTATGGGGAATATGATAACATGACACAAAGTCACATTGAAACCTTAAGTACTTTTGCTGGGAACATAAACATGGAACAACTATATGTGGTCATGAGACTTTTGTACATTTCCTCGATGGAGAGGCTAGAAAGTGATTTAAATGCCTACCCAATGCCTGCATCACTACATGGGAGGAACTTGAAAACTCTTTCAGATAGAGATGGGGTGAAAAGAGAAACCATGAGTACCTCCTCACATATTTTAACACCATAAAGAAGAATACAAAAGAGGATATCTCAGAATTTATAAAGAGGTTCAACCAGCAATACAATAACCTGCTAGCTGAGATAAAGCCTCCTCCAGTTGCTGCCCGAGTAGCCTTTTTAGGAGCAAGTTTGAATTTGGCTTTAGTCTAAGGTAAAGGAAGTCTATCACTTTAGATCAACTCCAAATCGATGCACTTGAGGTGGATGCAAATTTCACCTTAGTAGGAAAGTCAAGAGGAAATAAAGAATCTACTGAGAACAAAAGAGGGAAAGAAGAGGCATATTCCTCTAGTCGAGATAGAGAATCATCCGTCATGAAGATGGATGAACTAGAAAAACTCATTAGGAGTTTATCAAAGAAGGTTGGAAAGCTTGATATTGAGAACAAGAGCCTCTCCAAATAGAATTTTCAAGTTAACAACTGGGTTTACAATCTGCAGTATAGAACACCTCCATTGCAAATACTTCCAAGGGAGAGAATGGAGCAGCTCGACTAGATCCCTCATCCTTTATACTTAGAAGATGGTCCCGATGAGAAATTTTCAGATACATAGGAGATGCAAGGAAACTTATTTTCTACTTTCCCTGAAGAAGAACATGAGAATATGGGTCACTAGGAGGTCAGTCATGAGGAGAACAAATATATGAGGAATATATAGATTATTATTATGAATAGTTTGCAGAGTTCATGCAAGCACCGCCATAGCATAAATATAATGTAAAATCTTCAAAGAAGAGGTCAAGAGAACCAAAGCAACAAGAGGAAACTACTCCCCAAGTTATTCCTCTAGTACTAGACAAAGGGAAAGGCAAGTTAAATCACGACCCTTCTGTTATGAAACCAGCTCAAGAAAAGATAGAAAAGATAGATCAACGCCTTAGAATTTAGCCTCTTCGAGGGGGAAACCTCCTTTACATTACATAGATTAACAATTCTTGGATGATTCAAATGAAAAAACCTCCTTTATATATATAGGAGTCCAAGGAGTCGTAATATAACCTAGCTGACCTAACAATAATAATATAAAGCCACAAAGATAATAATAGAGGGATTATATGGGGCATAGTAATAACAATATGGGGATAATAGGGGCACAACAATATTAATAAGGGATGAAACTACAATAGTAATGGGGTAATCACTAGTATTATAGGGACCCAACATGCCCCTCTCATTCAAAAAATTGTTGTCCTCAACGCTTGAGTAGTTATGGATGCTTCTGTATAAAATTCTCATCCTCCCATGTGGAATCTTCAACGGATAAGTTCTTCCACTTGATAAGATACTCTGAAATTCACTGCTTCCAGTTCTTGTTTCTGTGACTGCTTCCAGTTCTAATATAATTTTTCCTTCCTCGTCAAGTTCTGTCAATATTGTTTTAACAGAAAGCTTGTTGCCTATAACCTTCTTTTAACATGAAACATGCAAAACTGGGTGCAATCGAGAAGCTGCAGGAAGCTCCAATTTGTATGCCATAGTACCAATCTTTTGCAACACTTTGTACGAACCATAATACTTTGGTGATAATTTATTATCCTTCTTAGCTTGCTTGAGGGACATTTGCTTATATGGTTGTAGCCGTAGGAATACCCAATCACCTACATCAAAACTTCTTTCGCTGCGATGTTGATCTGCCTGTTGTTTCATTCTATTATGTGCCAACACGAGGTTACCCTTTAAGAGTTGGAGGACTTGTTGTTGATGTTCGATGTAATGTTCCACTGCTTGAACCTTAGAATTTTCTCTTAAATATGATGTGATGGATGGTGGTTGATACCCATAAAGTGCCATAAATGGGGTCATTTTTGTTGTTGTACGGAAGGAAGTGTTATACCACCATTCAGCCAGAGGCAACCATTTGACCCATTGTGTTTGTTTATCAGATACAAAGCAAAAAAGATATCCTTCCAAACATTTGTTTACTATCTCAGTTTGCCCATCAGATTGAGGATGATAAGATGAGCTATGAGCTAACTGAGTACCAAGACAAGAAAATAATTCTGTCAAAAATTTCCAGTGAAAATGGGATCTCTGTCACTTACAATAATCTTTGGGTTTCCATGTAGCTTTTGAATTGTTTCCATAAATGCAGTAGAAACTGTACTGGCTTTAAATGGATGTGATAATGCACAAAAGTGTGTAGACTTGGTAAGTCTGTCAACTACCACCATGATGACACTCTTTCCCTCAGACTTGGGTAAACCTATGATAAAATCCATTGAAACCTCCTCCCAACGTTGGCTGGGAATGGATAAAGG
>APFE031214603.1:21928-36035 GCA_000404065.3 Pinus taeda | reverse complement strand
GTTGGTTTATTTTCTCAATATTCATCATTCATATGAAATTATTTTGTTCTCCCCTTTGAACTTTAGTCAATATTACCCTTTGTTGGCTTGTTAGGGCCTGATCTAGGTTCAGAGTTAATTAACCAAACAAATCCCTATACTATTGGCCCTTTCAACAACAGCCCACAAAGCATGGACTAAGGTCTCACCCGAAGTAGTATGGGGGGGTGTTGGAACCAAGTTTCCACACCCTTGAGATGTATGAGGGGGTGATTTGGTCCAACTGTGAGTCTCTTCGCACAGGTTACTTCACACACTTCCCTCGCCTTTGTGCCCTAATATATTCACCTTCGCACAACCCTAACCAGGGGCTGTGGGGTTTCCGTGCTACTGGAGTAGCGACCTGCACTATTTCCCTAAGTCACACCTAAGATCTTACTTACCTTCTTACATCAGTTAGTTATCTTCATGTAAACAGATGCCTTATGTTATATTTACTTTTTTAGCACATTTATATGAGTTCACGTAGTAAATAAATAATAAACTTGCAATTCATACCCAATAATACATAAAATGGGAAAATATACAAAGAAATATGGTAAACCTTCTCTTTTATTAGTTCTTCCCACAGTTACGGAATCAACCTTCCTTGTGCACTCAGCTACAGGGGTCCACACACTCAACTGTGGACTACTAGGCCTCTGCGCACTGCGTTGCAGAGCCTTCTCCTACTCTAAGACCCAAAGACACGACTTACACTTCGACTCAATGCTTCTATTCCTTCTATTGATTCATGTCTCTCTTACACTTAGAGCCTCTCTCTATTTATATAATCCCATGGTCCATGGACCATGGGTAAATCTTTCAAACCAACATTACATTAGAAAAACAAGGGCAAACAACCTTGTGACTCTATTATGACTTCGTGCTCTACGCCCATAAATCATGGAGTCTTTACAATGGACTTAGTCAAAACTTGGGCTTTAAGCCTCAAAACATGCCTTGGGGGGATTCCACACCTAACAGGCCCCCAACACAAACATCGCGACTCGCCCTCGAGTCACTCTGTAGGTGCGAAGATCTTTGAGTGAAGAGCCTCCAACTCTGCTCAAACGGCTGCAAGGTCGGGAGCGCAATGAGCGGCTGCATGCTAGATCTCTTGTAGACGTTGTTCCAAGGTTGTGGTGTCGAAACCGCTTCCTTGCATCTGTTCCTTCATTCCTTGCATCTATTTATAGTCTTCTGCCTTCTTCCGGCTACTTGGAGCACAAAGACTGTGCTTCTGTCAGCTACTCAGATAGTCAGGCTACCCATGTATGGCTTCAATCAACTGCCATTCACTTTGCCTAGGAAAGGTTCTCCATTTAGCTTTACCAACTGTTAGCCTCCTGCTCATAGCAGGTATTCATATTTCATGATTGACATTTTTTCATACCAAATATGTCATACTTTGCAGGCTGCAATGTTCCATATTTGCTACTGAGGCCAAAGAAGTGTCCATGAGAGTCTGCTAGCCTAAGTGCCTTTGCTGTATTCCAATTTTGATGAGTTATTCCATTTTTGAAGAATTTTCAGTTAGAGGGAGGTCCAAACAGCTTAATCTTGGTCTCCCTAGATTTCAATTTCCTGTTGTAGAATATAGAGAATCATTGTCTGTCCAAACAGCTTAATCTTGGCAGATTCTTAGATAGGTAGAGAAGCAGGGGTGCTCAACAACCTAATCTGAGCCCCTGGATGAAATAAGTATAGATGTAGATAGGAAGACAGTAAAAAAGAAAAAGTTGAAAAGCTGGGTTTGCTAGTTCAAAGTGCACCCAAACCAAAAGAAGAAAAATTCTAGATAAAGTAGGCTGGGTGAGTAGTGTTGTGGTTGCAGAAATCAAGCTATGTGATCCATTTCATGTTTTCAAGTGTTATATCTTTCCAGATCATAGTTTTGAGGCACTCTTCCATTTTGATCAAATCAAGCAAGGCATCTCTAACTCCCCCTTCTTCTTATTTACCAAATCATTCACTAACATCCCCTTGAGGACCTTGGGATCTGCCCAAAAGTCCATTTTTACTCCATTCTTGTCAAAAGCCAAGTTGACATTAGAGTTGGCTTAGTGAAAAGAAGCCACATTTCTTGTGTAAAATTTATCTTAACACTATCCATTCATTTCCCTATGCTTAATTTTCCATTCTATAAACTTAGCATGCATCCCCTCCTTTGCATTCCAAAGACCTCATATTAACATCTGACCCTATTATCTAGCTCCCTAAATCATTTCCTCTCCCCCTATTCTACAAAAAACTATATAAAAACCCCAAATATATTAAATATCCCACCCCATGGAAACTATAGCCAAATAAATATAAGTTGGGAAACCTTAGTTCCATTTGGGACCCATTGTTAGCCCTTCCGCGTTCATTTCCCTTGGGATTTGTTTAACCTCTGGTTAAATAAATAGCCATGCTAAAACCCCTCCCCCGTACATAACACCATACCACACCCTCCGTGTATGCATAACATTTGGATTTCATTGATATTTGATCAATGAATAACCATGACCCCGAGCGCGCATTTAACCCGTAAACCCAAAGTCCAAAACCCACCGAGGCCGTGAATAATTAACGTTTATCGCGCGTGCATTTTGATTAAACTCCAATCATCTTACCCCCACCTGTCGACCGTCAGATCACTCCGCACAGATCCGACAGCCCTCATGCATTTCGGGCGCCCCTTCATAGTGGTGCGATAGTCCCCGATGGTCAACGGTTTCACCGTCCTACACCGGGACAGCTGTCGGCCGCCTATTGCATCGGCCCACCCCTGACACATACCACTCCCGTACCAAAAGCGGTCCGACACAAACCGCTTACCGCCCTCCCTTGTTGCTTATGTCACCGCATGACGATGCCGCCACCTCGCTTACCACTGTGTTGTACCTGCACCTTGTCACCACGCTGACGTTATCCGCCGTACTGGGCCCCATGCTGAAGTCATCCGTCATATCGCTGATGTCATGCTGATGTCATCCGCTGAAAGATAAAGCGTGCAAAGGTGAAATTGCAGCTTAGGAGGCTCGGAATAAAAAACTAAGGCAAATTTTGATGCGCGATTAGCGCATCGCTACGGGAAAAGGGCCAAAATGGAAAGCCTCATCCAGCGCGTGGTTTGCAGCAGTCAATTTTTCCGAAAAGAGATAAAAAGGGGCGATTTAGCAGTTTAAAGAGTATCAGAGGAAAGATGAAGACCAGATTCAAGTAAAAGAGTATCAGTGAAGCGGAAAAGAGTATCAGAGCGACAATATCAGATCAGAGGAGTATTAAAGATCATCCAAACAAAGTCAATGAATACCAGAACATAGTTAAAGGCTATTAAACCGAGGCATATCAGATTTAATAAAGATCAGATCCACCTAAGAGCAGCAGAACCGACTAAGAGGTGCAGATAAGAAATTGAGGGCACAGTGATTGCAGATTGGACAACAGAGATAGAAAAGGACACCACATAGCCTCATTTTTGAAACAGCTGCCCCCAGCGCAGTGTTAGATAGATATTTTTACATTACTTACAAGAGAAGTTAGGTTAATTGCATTTATTTCCTGAGATCGATTTCTGTAGATATTTTTCCTATAAATACAGCCTTGAACAATGTAATAAGGGTTGGTGGGTTGTTTAGTTGATCTCTCATTTGAGTTTGCGCTGTAAATATTAAGAATTTCTGTAATCAAAGATCGCTGGAATGTTTGTATCTGAATTGGCTGGTTGTGCTTTTGATGGCTGAAGGGCATGATATGGAATTCTCATTCTTGATCATGGTTCAATAAGTCTTTCCTCCCACTGTTTATCAATTTATATGTATTTGTATCATCTATAATATCATAATCTAAGTTGCAGGAAAAAGGAATAGATCAGAACTGGTTTTCATGCCCTCTGCGCTCAATTCTTGTAACTTCTCTATGTTTTCCTCTGAAACAGTGATGAATATGCATTTTTAATTAAACATGTTTAAGCTATTTCCTTCATCATATGAATGTTGTCTAGGAATTATTCATTGCTCCTATTTAGCCTTCATCCACTTTCCCTCTTTGGGCTGGATGAGAGATCCTTAATTGCCTCTCATCCCCTGACCTCCATTTCATCCTTGTTCCAGCATAAATCATTGTGCCATGTGCAACTATCCTGCTCCATATTCCCCTCTTCTACCAAAGAAGACACACCCTTCAGTTCACATACATTGACTCCATGCCCAATGGTTTGTGTTTCTTACACTTTGCATGCCAACTCTGCCTGAATAGATCAACCATCCCACCAATCTAAATCAAAATCCATGTGCCTCATATCTAGCCTAAAATCATTCCTTAAACAAAGCTAAATCCCAAAGAGAGACCCCTCTCTAACTGCTGGTAGGCTAGGCCCTGCAGTCCAAAGCTTGGTTTGTGGTTACCTTGGTCGTATTCCCTTGGGAGTCAAAGGGAACAACCTGAGTGATAACATAATGGCGACTCTGCTGGGGAAAATCATCTGTTCATCACCCTAAATCCCCATTTTTGATCAGTTAGCCTTTCGAATAAGCCTTAAACTTGTTTTGAAAAATCACAAAAGATCAACAAATCTCAAAATATCTCAAAATATCTTGTTTCTTATAGCATATTTAGTCCTGATCTATGTGGTGGATAGGGATCAGGCCCTTGAAAGTTAATTTGCTTATCCACCTGGCGACTCCACATAATCCTCATAATAAAGACTCCGCTGGAGAAATGAACCCAAGAGAAATATACGAGCAGATCAGGCTTTTGACCTGGATTACTATCCAAGAGGTCATGTTCTTTCTCTTCCATAAAATTTTGTTGTGTATATTGTATTTTAAGAATGATTTCAAATTAGATTTTTTGCCTATTGAAAATGTTGTTGAAAAGCCTCCCTGCACATTAGAACAACAGCCTTTAAATGTTGCTGAAAATCATCATATAGCCAAGAAGGAAACAAATGTCAAAGCCAATCATTCTATCCTTGTTCATATCGAGCCCATTCAGCCAATCCCTGTACATAATCTCGTGCCTCGTAAGGTTCCTGACAGATATAAGCCTCTTGCTTTGCCTCCTGTGATTAAACCTCTGCTCAAAAATCATCCTGAGTATCTCCCAAGATTTGATGGAATGAATGGTATTACTGCGCAAAAGCATATCCAAGCCTTTGAAGACAATCTTAATATATTTGAAGTGGAGGACAAGGATGTTAGTATGAGATTGTTTGCCCTTTCTTTGCAAAGCAAAGTTAGGACTCGGTTTAAAGCATTGCTTGAGGCTAGCATCTCTAATCTTCAACAGTTTTCCAAACTCTTCCTTGATAGATGGATGATCAAAATTAATTCCCTCTTGCTCTGATTGAAGAATATAATCAGTTAAAAAGAAGTCCCAATGAATCTGTTCAACAATTTTATGATCGGTTCAATCAAGTTTATCATTCTCTACCTTTGAATATCAGACCTCCCCCTGATTTAGCTCTATTGCATTATCCAAGAGCTTTTGACCCAGAAATAGAATTTCGTTTAAGAGAGAGGAGCCCGTCCACTATGAAACAAATGCAGGACATGGCAGTGGACATAGAGGCAAATCTGAAGATTAGGGAAGAAAAACACAAAGCAGAGCAAGAAGATAAACTTCATGGTTTGTTAGAAAAGTCAGAAGAAATGATCAGAATGGAAGTGGAATGTTTAGAGCACTAGAACACATCTGTTTTGCAAGAGGAAAGTAATGACATTCATGAACAAACCTGCCACAAAACAAATGACATATTCGTACAGCCATACATGATGGAGCAGTCTCCTAATATCCTATATGAATATAACAGCTTCTCTTCTTTCAATTACTTGCGAAAATACGATGAGTATGATGATGATGATGAGCCTAATGACCAAATCAGCCTTGCAGAGGAGTCAGAGCCTATTTTGGCAGAAAGCACAGTTCAGGATCAGCAACCCAAAATCAATGATCAATATGCCTATCTCAGCTATGAAGTAAAGGAGGAAAGCGTAGAAAATTCTGATTTCAGCGAAGGAACTTTACCATTTTGTTTCGAATATTTTCAATTTATTAAGGAAAACTATCATGCAGTTAATAAACAAATATCAACATGTGTTGATATTGATCATCTGGAGGAAGCCCAAACCATTGTTCAAAATATATTGCCTCTAGTTTTGTAGCCCCAGAGAGCCATCGAATGTCAGAATGAGGAAGATTTGAAAGCAGCGGTTCCTGACCAAGTGATCCAAGTGGATCCCCTGCCTCTTTGTTCTCAGCCATTTGAGTTTTTCGAAGAAGAAAAGGAGCAGCCTGAGCAGATCAGTCAAGGGCCATATGAGGCTGCTTGTAACAAATTGCAAATATCAGTTCATGTTGTATATGATTCATATGCTGACAGGGGATATGATGAAGTAAAGGGGTGTTGTTCTCCATTAGCAGGTTGTGTTCCTCAATATCAAAATGTTGATGATCTCCCTATTTGAAGGCATGATAGTAATCCCAAACTTTTGTATAATTCTTCAATCAGCCTAGCAATAATGTATATATGCTGCAAGACCCTTTTGTATAGTTTCTTGTTTCAGCAAAGAAGGTCAACAGTTTTCTGATCTTCTCTAAGATTAACAAAGCCATATCTAATTGCACGATCTCAGTTTTTCTCGCCAGCAAGCACAAGCAGCAAAGCTCGTTCATGCTTATAATACTTAAGTGGATGCACTGGTTATTTCATTTCACCTAACAGCAAAGTAAGTGCTGATTAGAGTAGGTAGGTAGGATTTCAGTTTTTTGTTTGGATAGCAAGCTTGCTGCAGTTGACGCTCGAAGTGAAGGCCCTAA
Source organism: Pinus taeda (assembly GCA_000404065.3). Classification (NCBI taxonomy): domain Eukaryota; kingdom Viridiplantae; phylum Streptophyta; class Pinopsida; order Pinales; family Pinaceae; genus Pinus; species Pinus taeda. The sequence continues at coordinate 29,210 of APFE031214603.1, read as the reverse complement.
GCTCTTCAAGTCTATTGTCATGTTCATAAATAAAGCAGCTAGCAAAGAGAAGTTTTTAGAGTACAACAACAACTGAAGATTAAGGCATTCTGACCTGTTGTTCTTGACTTTTCACAAGGAAAATCCATCCCCAAGTGGAGCCACTGTTAGCCTCCTGCTCATAGCAGGTATTCATCTTTCATGATTGACATTTTTTCATACCCAATATGTCATACTTTGCAGGCTGCAATGTTCCATATTTTCTACTGAGGCCAAAGAAGTGTCCATGAGAGTCTGCCAGCCTAAGTGCCTCTGCTATATTCCAATTTTGATGAGTTATTCCATTTTTGAAGAATTTTCAGTTAGAGGGAGGTCCAAACAGCTTAATCTTGGTCTCCCTAGATTTCAATTTCCTGTTGTAAAATATAGAGAATCATTGTCTGTCCAAACAGCTTAATCCTGGCAGATTCTTAGATAGGTAGAGAAGCAGGGGTGTTGAACAGCCTAATCTGAGCCCCTGGATGAAATAATTATAGATGTAGATAGGAAGACAGTAAAAAAGAAAAAGTTGAAAAGCTGGGTTTGCTAGTTCAAAGTGCACCCAAACCAAAAGAAAAAAAAATGCTAGATAAAGTAGGCTGGGTAAGTAGTGTTGTGGTTGTAGAAATCAAGCTATGTGATCCATTTCATGTTTTCAAGTGTTATATCTTTCCAAATCACAGTTTTGAGGCACTATTCCATTTTGATCAGATCAAGCAAGGCATCTCTAATTCCCCCTTCTTCTTATTTCCCAAATCACTCACTAACATCCCCTTGAGGACCTTGGGATCTGCCCAAAAGTCCATTTTTACTCCATTCTTGTCAAAAGCCAAGTTGACATTAGAGTTGGCTTAGTGAAAAGAAGCCACATTTCTTGTGTAAAATTTATCTTTACACTATCCATTCATTTCCCTATGCTTAAGTTTCCATTCTATAAACTTAGCATGCATCCCCTCCTTTACATTCCAAAGACCTCATATTAACATCTGACCCTATTATCTAGCTCCCTAAATCATTTCCTCTCCCCCTATTCTACAAAAAACTATATAAAACCCCAAAAATATTAAATATCCCACCCCATGGCAACTATAGCCAAATAAATATAAGTTACGAAACCTTAGGTCCATTTGGGACCCATTGTTAGCCCTTCCGCGTTCATTTCCCTTGGGATTTGTTTAACCTCTGTTTAAATAAATAACCATGCTAAAACCCCTCCCCCACACATAACACCATACCACACCCCCCGCGTATGCATAACATTTGGATTTCATTGATATTTGATCAATGAATAACCATGAGCCCGAGCGCGCATTTAACCCGTAAACCCAAAGTCCAAAACCCACCGAGGCCGTGAATAATTAACGTTTATCGCACGCGCATTTTTATTAAACTCTGATCATCTTATCCCCCCCCGTCCACCGTCGGATCACTCCCCACAGATCCGACAGCCCTCATGCATATCGGGCGCCCCTTCATAGCGGTGCGATAGTACCCGATGGTCAACGGTTTCACTGTCGTAAACCGGGACAACTGTCGACCGCCTATTGCATCGGGTCGCCCCTAACACATACCACTCCCATACCAAAAGTGGTCCGACGAAAACCGCTCACCGCCCTCCCCTGTTGCTTACGTCACCGCATGACGATGCTGCCACCTCGCCTGCCACTGTGTTGTACCCACGCCCTGTCAGCTCGCTGACATCATCCGTCGTACCACCACTGACATCATGATGACATCATCCGCTGTACTGGGCCCCATGCTGAAGTTGTCCATCGTACCGCTGACTTCATCCACCGAAAGAAAAAGTGCGCAAAGGCGAAATTGCAGCTTAGGAGGCATGGAATAAAAAATTGAGGTAGTTTTTGATGTGCGATTAGTGTATTGCTACGGGAATAGGGCCAAAATTGAAAGCCTCATCCAGCGTGTGGTTTGCAGCAGTCAGTTTTGCCGAAAAGAGATAAAAAGGGGCGATTTAGCAGTTTAAAGAGTATCAGAGGAAAGATGAAGCCCAGATTCAAGTAAAAGAGTATCAGTGAAGAGGCAAAGAGTATCAGATCGACAATATCAGATCAGAGGAGCATTAAAGATCATCCAAAAAAAGTCAATGAATACCATAACAGAGTTAAAGGCCATTAAACCGAGGCATATCAGATTTAATAAAGATCAGAGCCACCTAAGAGCAGCAGAACCGACTAAGAGGTGTAGATAAGAAATTGAGGGCACAGTGATTGCAGATTGGACAGCAGAGACAGCAAAGGACGCCACATAGCCTCATTTTTGAAATAGCTGCCCCCAGCGCAGTGTTAGATATATATTTTTACATTACTTACAAGAGAAGTTAGGTTAATTGCATTTATTTCCTGAGATCGATTTCTGTAGATATTTTTCCTATAAATACAGCCCTCAACAATGTCATAAGGGTTGGTGGGTTGTTCGGTTGATCTCTCATTTGAGATTTCTGCTGTAAATATTAAGAACTTCTCTAATCAAAGATTGCTGGAATGTTTGTATCTGAACTGGCTGGTTGTGCTTTTGATGGCTGAAGGGAATGATATGGAATTCTCGCGCTTGCTCATGGTTCAATAAGTCTTTCATCCCACTGTTTATCAGTTTATATGTATTTGTATCATCTATAATATCATAATCTAAGTTGCAGGAAAAAGGAATAGATCATAACTTGTTTTCATGCCCTCTGCGCTCAATTCTTGTAACTTCTCTATGTTTTCCTTTGAAACAGTGATGAATATGCATTTTTAATTAAACATGTTTAAGCTATTTCCTTCATCATATGAATGTTGTCTAGGAATTCTTATTGCTCCTATTTAGCCTTCATCTGCTTTCCCTCTTTGGGCTGGATGAGAGATCCTTAATTGCCTCTCATCCCCTGACCTCCATTTCATCCTTGTTCTAGCATAAATCATTGTGCCATGTGCAGCTATCCTGCTCCATATTCCCCTCTTCTACCAAAGAAGACACACCCTTCAGTTCACATACATTGACTCCATGCCCAATGGTTTGAATTTCTTACACTTTGCATGCCAACTCTGCCTGAATAGATCAACCATCCCACCAATCTAAATCAAAACCCATGTGCCTCATATCTAGCCTAAAATCATTCCTTAAACAAAGCTAAATCCCAAAGAGAGAGCCCTCTCTGACTGTTGGTAGGCTAGGACCTACAGTCCAAAGCTTCGTTTGTGGTTACCTCAGCCGTATTCCCTTGGGAGTCAAAGGGAACAACCTGAGTGATAACACCAACTACACCACACCTCAATTTGTGACCTCCTTAACAACATACGGTCCCAACCAATGCATTCTAAAATTTCTCAAGAATTTATCAAACTTACTGTCATATAGTAACACTAAATCATTTACCTTGAAGGTGCGCAACTTAATATGGCGATCGTGTTAGGCCTTTTTGCGCTACTTTTTTTACCTACTGATGGAAGCCAGCCGGGAACCGTTCCTCTTCAAGTTCTCCAACTGTGCAAGCCTCTCTTTTAGGGCTCCATGGTCTGTCATACCTGTGAGCACAGCTATGCACAGACTAGGCACAATATACTCCATTGGTATGACAACTTCGACACCATAGACTAACCGAAAAGGTGTCTGTCCCATTAGTTTATTGTACATTATCCTATAAGCCCATAGTACTATAGGAACGCGCAGGTATCATTCACTCCGCTGCATGTTGCAGACTTTTGTTAGTGTAGTCTCCAGTATTTTGTTGAATGCTTCTACTGTCCCATTGGCTTGCGGGTGATATGGTGTGCTTTTATGATGATACACTTGAAACTCTTTTGTTAGTGCACTGATTGTTTCGTTCAGGAAATGTGTACCGCAATTGCTCATAAAGATCTTTAGACATCGAAATCGAGTCAATATGTGTTCGAACAGAAACTTCGCAGCCGTGGCGGTCGTGCAATCTTTTACCGTCCGTGCTTCTACCCAATAAGTCAGGTACTCTGTCGTGGTGATAATGTATCTCGTGACTGTCTTTCCTTGAAGTTTGATAGGTCCTACAAAGTCGATCGCCCACTTTTCAGAGTGTTGTAGCATCATTTGTAGATTCAAAGGCATCTCGCCCCTCTACAATGGTTCACCTGTTCTTTGACATATATCACAGGCCTTATAGTGTGCTTTTGAATCCTGATGAAGGGTTGGCCATGACAACCCTACGCGGAGAATCTTTTGCCTGGTCGCTCGCCCTACATAGTGTCCTCCTGCATTGCCCCCATGCGCTTCCATGAGGATCTGACTTCGTTTGAATTTAAGTACATACCTTCGCAGTGTCTCGTCATTGACCATCTTATATAGGTGCCTTGCGATGACAGAAACATTTTCCACATGCACCACCAATTCCTTCTTCTACTCGAAGAAGTATATTTTGGTGTTGTTCCCGTCATCAAAAAGTGGATTGTATCTTCATAGTTTTTATCCTCTACACGCACAGCAAAGAGCAGTGCGTTAGGTAATCCTTCTTCCAAACTAGTAGGTTCCCCTCCCGTCTCAATGCGCGACAAGTGATCTGGTCCCGCATTTAGGCATCCACGCTTCACAACAACCTCAAAATCATATTCTTGGAACAATAATAGTCGCCTGCATATGCGCCCCCTCAACACAGGCTTATTGACCAAGTATTTCAGCGCGGAATGGTTTGCATACATCTTGAAGTGTCCCCCTAAAAAATAGTGTTGATATTTTTGGAGCACGTTCACCATAGCCAATCCCTCGCATTCAGTGGTGGAATAGTTCTTTTCTACTTTAGAAAATCTACGACTTGCGAACGTGATAGGGTAATCGAAGCCCTCTCCACCCTCCCATGTTAGTACTACTCCTAGCGCTATACACAATGCGTCAACATGGACATGAAACTCCTTGTCCCATTTCGGGAAGACCAGGATCGGCACAGAGGCAAACTTGTCTGTATGAGGAGGGTTCCAGAATAGAAACAAAAATAAGCCATTGAGTGGGAGATCTAAATCTAGAGGGAGATCTAAATCTCCAGGAAAACCTGTAAAGGTGGTGTGCTAGAAATGCAGAAAGGAAGGGCACTACAAAAGGGACTGTAATCTAAGCTCTGACAAGGGAAGGGGCATCTGAGATGCTCCTTCTGCAGAGGTGAAAACCCAACTCAGATGAGGTGGGGATGTGTACTTGGCTTCTTCAAGTACACATGTAGATCATGAGGCATGGTTGATTGACTCAGGTGTATCCTTTCACTTCACTCCCCAGAGAGAGTGGTTCGGTGAGTATGAGAAATATGATGGTGGTGATGTCTTCTTAGGGTGTGATAGGAAGGCTAGAATTGTTGGTCACGGAAAAGTAAAGTTGAAGTTGCAAGGTGGAAGGGTTAGAACACTTCTGCGTGTTCTGCATATTCTTGCATTGGCTAGAAATATGATTTTTGTAAGCAAGCTAGATGATGCAAGTGTAAAAACAGTGTTCGAGAAGGATACCTGCAAGATGGTTCAGGGAGCACTGGTATTGATGCGGGGAGTTCTGATTGGAACTCTATACAAGTTGCAATGTAGCACTATTGTTGATGGGTGCAACAATTTCGTGGTTCCTGAAAGTGGAGCAGAAGACCATGCTGTGGCATCAAAGGCTTGGACATATTGGAGAGAAGGGCCTTCAGATACTTCTGTGTAAAAGTATGGTAGAAGGTATGAGTAATAGCTCTCTAGATTTTGACTTCTGTGAAAATTGTGTATATGGGAAGCAGAATCGGGTGAGTTTCCCCTCTCATGGTAAGAGGGCAAAACATATATTAGAACTTATGCATAGTGATGTGTTTAGACTTGTGAAGGTTTCATCACTACATAAGTCTATGTACTATGTATCATTTATAGATGACTTCTCAAGGAATATATGGATATATTTCCTTAAGAAGAAATTTGAAGTCTTTAACAGGTTAAATAATTTAAGGCTCTGGTGGAAAACCTAATAGAGAAGAAGATAAAGGTGCTGAGGACAGATAACGGTGGGCAGTTTTGCAGTAAGGAATTTGAAGAATTATGTAAGAAGTGTGGTATAGCATGATAGATGAATACTCCATATACACCTCAATAAAATGAAGTTGCAAAAAGAATCAGAACAAGATGTTGATGGAAAAGGCAAGAAGCATGCTCAGTGGAGTGGGGTTAGGACAAGAATTTTGGGTAGAGGCGGTGGAGAAAGCGTGTTACTTGGTCAACAGATCACCTTCATCAGCCTTGGAGGATAAGACTCCACAAGAGGTATGGATTGGTAAGAAACCCTCTCTTTCACATCTGAGGGTATTTGGATGCGATGCATATGTACTTGTCAAACGAATCAAGTTGGATAGTAAATCTAAAAAGTGCATCTTTATGGGGTATAAGGATGGTTTAAAGGGTTATAAGCTTTGGAACCTAGTAACAAGGAAGGTTGTGTACAACTGAGTGCGGTGTTCAGAGAGGTAAAATATGTTATTAGATATGAAGTCCAACCAAAGGAACCTAAGAAGATAGAATTTGAGCTAAAGGAGGAAGATTTAGACTCTACAGAAGAGGAGGAATTAGAAGATGAAGAGCCACAAACTCTGAGTGTGAGAAGATCAGTTCGAGAAAGAAGGCAGCCAGAAAGGTATAGTCCATCTACTTTCTGTTCAAATTTTACTTTATCTATTACTGATGATGATCCCAGAACTGTGAAGGAAGCAATAGATTCATAGGATGGAAAACTCTGGAAAGAGGCCATGGTTAATGAAATGGCATCTTTGCACAAAAATGAGGCTTGGGATCTAGTGGATTTGTCGGCTAGAAGGAAACCCATTAGCAGCAAATGGGTGTTCAAGAAGAGGACAAATGCAGAAAGAAAGGCGGAGAAATGCAAAGCTCGGTTGGTAGCAAAAGGTTATTCCCAGGTGTCGGGAATTGATTTTGGTGGTATTTTTTCTCTTGTTGCCAAGGTAACTTATATTAGATTATTTTTATCTGTTGTTGTTGCTTTTGATTTTGAGGTAGAACAGATGGATGTGAAGACAACATTTCTTCACGAGGATCTGGAAGAGGAAATCTACATGAAGCAACATGAAGGCTTTGCAGCGAAGGGTAAGAAAGAACTGGTATGCAAGTTAAAGAAGTCTCCGTATGGGTTAAAATAGTCACCAAGGATGCGGTATCAGAAATTTGATACATTTATACGGGGACTTGGCTTCACCAGGAGAAAAGCAGATCACTGTGTGTATTTTAAATTAATTGGTGACCGTGTTATTTATCTGGTCTTGTATGTGGATGATATG
>APFE031214602.1:0-12299 GCA_000404065.3 Pinus taeda | reverse complement strand
TTTTGTTTGTAGAAGAGACGTCGCCCACGTTCCTTTGCCTTGGCCGGTCACAATCCTCCACTATCCTCGTGAATGGACACCTACACACAAAGAGAACAACACAAACACAAGCGTGAAATCTAATATATGCAATCATACATTAGTCAGGAAGGACATAATTCAACATTAATCATCACAACAATGAGAATAGAACCATAATGATAGTCATCTATTATTAATAATCAACAAAGGAGAATACAACCAGCGTCCTGACGTCAAGTCCTCCTTTGGCTGGGTGCTCAGCTACACAAGTCTTCCAAAGCTTGAAGGGATGAGGGAAAAGCCTCTCTCTCTTTGGTGACAAGATCTCCTTACTTAGGTTAAGCCTTATGGACACAAAGAAGGCTCTTGCAACTCTAATCTCTTGATATCTTCCTTTCAGCACAAGTATAATTACCACTGGAACTAGAACTAGCTTGCTCAAGCCATGGAGACAGGCTTTTATAGATGAAAAGGAAGAGATAAGATCAATCACAAAATAATGGATTTGGCTTCATCACTTGGAAACTTCTATGGAATGGTGGCAAACTACTTCCCATTCAAGGAGATTCGAAGCCAAACCATACTCACTTAACTTGGATTCAGTTGGTGAATGAGTTGGATAGAACTTTCGGAGGTTGATTGGTTAAAAACTTTGCCCAAAAAGGTTGGCGCGATTGTGACTTTGGGACAGAGTGCTAATGGCGTGCCCCTTTTATAGGATTTTCCCCATTGGCGCGGGCATAACACAGTGGGCCAGCGCTAATGTAAAAAGGGCTATTTTTGAGGGCAAGGTGCAGGAGATGTCTTCACGGCATATGAAGCTCATGTTCAGAGGTGAATGATGCAAGTGGTTTCAAGTCTTGTCACTTCTCACAAGTCCCGAAATGAGTCCTCCAAGATGCAGGAGAGGGGTAACAGGGATGGTGACAAACGGTGACAAATTATTGTGTAACAGGTATAGACATATGCTGTAAACCCCGCACATGCGCACACCAGCCCCAGGATAGAGAATCAAAACAAATCACAGCAACAGGAAAGGCGATGCATACTACCAAGTATCCATGTTGAAGCATTTGATAGGGTGTGCAGAGTACTAAACAAGCTTTACCAGGCAAAACATACTGATTGGGACTTTCGCATGGTAGTGGTTCGATGGGCCTACTGGGCCATGTGCAAAACCATGAACGTAGAGACGATTCCAAAGGTGTGGAACAGAATGGAGACCATACTTACTGAAGAAAATACAAAAATGAATGTGCACGTACTAGACCCTGTAGTGGTGGCAGTGAGCAATGGCAAGGAGGAAGAAATCACACATCTATGTGAGGACGAACATATAAGGATTCAGGAAGCCATCCGGTGAGGGAATCTTAAACTTCACGAACTCGAAAAGGACCAGGTACAATTGAGGAAGACAAGATTTTTGTTGAACCCTGAGATCAAGAGGCTAGAAAACGAGATAATATAGGTGTGTCCCAAACCAAGGATGATAGGGAAAGATATAGATGATTGTACCACTATATTAGAAGAGTTTTGCTGAGAATTCATGACTCTGCTGCCATGGCTATGACCGCACCTCACCAAACACAGTAAACAGGGGAGTGCACCACATATAGCGGAACGTGTGGCGTTGATGGTCGCATAGACAATTGAGGAGTTTTCGTGGACTATGCTGGCAAGTGAGTTGAAGTCTTGCACAGGTGGTGTGACCACCTAACTAGCCGTAGGGATCATAGTCTCAGTGCTCTAGATAGTTGAAAGAGAGTGCGGGACTCTAAAAGAGTCTGTTTGGGGGCTACATGATTAGGGATGTGTGCGAAGAATCAGCAAGACACAAGGTTTGCACCTGTGCACAGGGGGCTACGTTGCCACTCACGTAGGCTAGGAAGTAACTGTTGATGTCATTTCTCATGACGACATGTCCAACTTAAGGAAAAAGGGAGCGGGCAGTGGGCATTTAAGACACGAATTAAAGAGCCAGATTTAGGGAAATTTGCTGCCAAGAGAGCATTGATGGCTTAGAATTGGGGGGAATGGTCAGATTTGAATTCGAAAGGCACTATAAAAATCCAAGGACTAACCACGAGACAACACTTGTTCTTTTGATATTTGAGCACTTACGTAGATAACAGAGTGTTAAGCACCAAGCGATATTTGAGCCACGAAATTCGCAAATGACCATAGACAACTTAAATAGGATGACGGCTACCAGGAGAGGTTTGGGCTATGTAGAAGAAACCACCAACGAGGACACACAAAACCCCACAGTACATGACATTCCCAGAGACACTGGGGTTGTGCTAGAAATCACGAAATCACCTCGGATGCCAAGGCCCAAGAAAGATAGGCAGGCAACGGGACCAATCCACATGTCCCTGCGGGATATGCAGTTCGGTAAACTATCCATGGAAGAAAAGGGCAAGGCTGTCACCATTGAGATAGATGATGATGAGGAGGACCTGCAGGCTCTCGTAGATGAGATAGAAGCAATAGAAGACATGGAAGAGGACATCCAGCTAGTGCGCACTGTAGCGAAATTGCCCAAGTACGTTCCTCTGCCAAAAGGGAAAGCTAAGATACCCAAGGATTTGGATGCCACTAAGAGCGCACTCCAAACCTTGCTCCTCCCCAATGGAATTGTTGTTGATGGCTCGATCCTGGGCCGCGTGCCCACAATAAAGTTTGAATATTGGGACCTCATAGACAGTAAGAATTTCCCACATTTAGAGACTAAGAACCTCATGAAACAGAGCACAGAGGGGTCAGTTATGACACTAGAGCCATAGAAATGGCTGTGCGGTGTGGAGTAGGCAGGACTACTTTAGCTATTATGGATTCCACACTTTCAATGCGCGCTTATCACAATTTTCGTCATCAGGCAGCTATTGTGCCTGGTGCACGATGGGTACTTATGGCTGGAAGAGCCTATTCCCATCATGACATATTTTATCCACAGGATTTCCCAGCTCCCCTGTAAGGGAGAGGATCGGTAGAGATAGCCAGAAAAAGTGGAGATTTTGCACTTGTGGAGGCCATGAAGAAGAAATACAAACTGGAAAACAAGAAGATGGGTTACACAATCAGCAACATTAAAGATAAAGGGGTGCGCGTAGCCACCCAACTCCTCGCTGGGAAGGTAACGCAAAAATGTCATGGAGATGAGGTACTAGCGCTGGTAGTTGCGTTGGAAGAAAAATGCGCGGAGGGGGTCCAATTCAACTGAGCTGAGTTCCTCTGCGAGGAGTTCATAACTAACTGCAAAGAAGCCCAGGAGCAGGGCAAGACCTTCCACTATGCATGGTTGCTCTTGTCGATTTTGTTGGTAATAGGGGAACTACCTGAGGACAGTTAGTTCCCTAATATTGAACAAGACTTACCAGAGGCCGCAAAGTACACGTCGCTCTGGGTTACGAAGGATGCCAAGTGGATCCACGAAACAAAGATCTTTTGGGTGCTCATGGAGGCGAGCATCCAGATGTGGATCAACAGGAGGCCTCGCCTATCCCCCATTGTGTACAATAGTCTATGGAGCTTTGCAGACTTCAAGGAGGATATGCATAATGTGTATATGAAGGTGTGTAAAGGTCCGGCACAGAACTGGACCAAGCTCCCCTTCATCGCCATTGATGACGTGATCTTCTCCGTGCTGGAATCATGGCCTCCCGAGTGGCGCGCCTTGGATCTAGTGGAGAAGGATAGAACAATAGAAAAAAGCAGAAGGCTGCAACCAAGTTGTGTATCACCCAGTTGGCCCAGCAAAAGCAGAACAAACAAGCAACCATAGAGGTAAGCGTCGCCCACGAGTAGCTAAGGCAGTCGCAGAACAGGCAAATGCCGCTGAAAAAGTAGTAGTAGCACAGGCAACATGGGCCACCATGACACAGGAGGAAGGGGGCTAGAGCATGTCTAGAGGATAGAGACTAGATACAGCAGAAGGTGCATACCTGAGCACAACGTCCGTTGAGCTGAAATGGTCATGCGTCACGAAGAGATCAGGTCCACAAAAAAAGGTCAAGGCATCCAAACTAGATATCAAACCAATTACAATGATAGAAGTGGACCTCTATAACATCGGCGACACTATTCATGAGGTCACCAGTGAAGCGCTCCAAGAAGCCATGACAAATCAATAGATTGTGTTGGGGTCCCTAAGGGCGCAACTGTAGGAACTTCAAGTACGACCTCCATAAGGAGCAGTAGCCGCCTATGGCGCCATAGGTACATGAACAGTGGAGCAGTTGCTACGCGCAAGTTTTCCAACACCATAATGCTACTGGAAGGAGTGCTAACAGTGGAGAATGAGGATGACAAAGCTAGAGTGAGCAAGATCAAGGGACCTGGTCTAAATTTGGCTACCCTTCTGCAGGACACATTGTACCAGTTGCAGGACATCATAACAACAGAGCTACGCGCTAGGGAAGGTTGCGCGATCTAGGTATTGAGTGAGCAGAAGATCAACATCGAACATCTCAGCTTGCAGCGTGACAAGCAAGTGTCACACAATTGACAGATTGCGTAAACAATGGATGAAGTGTGCCAACACGTTCCAGAATTATCCATCGCCGCAAACCTAGCAACAGAGATGCAGATCCACTTTTTGGAAAGTGGAGTCCGAAGCACGTGTGAGGAAACACCACGAGTGCAGTTGGGTCTGAACCTCCACACTACTGAGCTGCGGATGAAGGTGCAACCTTCCACTCCTCCGAAAGTTAGAGAGTAGTGCATTAGCGTGATTCAAATAGGATTGGAAGAAATCGGACAGGCAGTACAAGACTGTATTGGTATGTTGGATCAAGCGTTTAACATCCTTAAATCCTTGCAGGAGGACCCCCAACACATAGCGCCTGGAAACAGAGGTGTGCAAACTACAGGAGTAGTATGATAGTATAAGGGGAAGTACGTAGATAGTCTTCCTCACCCAACAATTGGCAAAGATGCAACAAGTGAGGGCACTGAAGGAATAGGTGGATGCTGCAAAACAGAAAGAGGCACTTCTCAAAGTGCACATCCAGCCTTGGATTAGTGAGGCCTTCACCATTATGGTTGAGAAAGAGGGAAAGCTCACACAAATGCAGGAGATATATGCTCTAAGGTAGATAGCGGATCCTCACAAAGAAGCATCAAAGGAACGCATGTAGCAGGTCCAACAAACCACAAAATAGTGCGCCGCGGACCTCCAAGCATTACGAGACCAGTTGGAGGGGCTCCGTGCCAAGATCGCCACATTAACAGAGTGACTCCGGATGTGTCTTGATGATTGCGTTGAGGGCCTATTGGGTATGGAATCCCCCCACATCATGTTTTGGGCATCAAAGCCCAAGTTTTGGTCAAAGGTTTTGTAACACTCTGCGAATTACGGGCGCAGAGTGCGAAGTAGAGGTCAAGTCATAGGATTGTCTACCCTAAAGTAATGTAATGTAATGTCATGTCAGCCTACCCATGGTTCACGGACCATGGGTTTATATAAATAGAGCGAGGCTCTAAGTTGTAAGGACGACAGAGGAATAAGAAAGAAGAATGTGAATGGTTTGAGCTTAGAGGAGGATTCTAAGTGTATTGAGTCATAGTAGTAGGAAGAGGCTCTACATCTGAGTGCGCAGAGGCCTGATAAAGTCCGCAGCTGAGTGTGTGGACTCCTGCAGCTGAGTGCACAGGGCAGTGTCGAGTCTTTAATCGGGATTGAAGATTAATAAAGAAAAGTTGATTCTTATTCCTGTGTATTTGTTGTACCTTGTCTTCTTTATGTTTATATTGGTTTATTTGTCACGCGCACTGATATGATTGATGAATATGTAGTAATAATCATTAGTCTTAGATGAGAAAGTTAAGTAATAAGATAATCACAGATTAAATAGCAAGGAACTTGGGAATTATATGGGTTACGTGCCGACTAGGGCTACGTGGAAGTAGCATTGCAGGTTGCGAAGGGATCGCAAGTGCGTGTAGCAACGGGTCAGGCCGCGGACCTCCAGAAGCCCATCAGACATCCCAAGGGTGCGAAAATTGGGTTCTAGCACCCTCCCATACTACTTCGGGTGAGACCTCAGTCTGCGCTCTGCAGACTGTTGCTGAAAGGGACAGTAGTACTGAGATTTGCTTGGCTAAATCACCTCTGAACCTAGGTCAGGCCCATACAAGCCAACACGGTCTGTACTTCATTTCGACCTCATACCTCAGTTTTGGATTTATAGGAGGTTTGAAAGTGCTGGTTGCAACAGCCAATGAGTCTGCTAACTTGTTCCCATCTCTTGGAATGAACTGTATATTGAAAGCCTCAAAGAAATTCTCGACTAAATCCCAAACATCATTTCTATATGCCCTGAGTCTACGATGTTTTGCTTGACAATGATTTTTGATCTGCTTTATAATGAATTATGAATCTCCAAAAATAGAGATGGATTGAATCCCCATTTGTTTTGTTGTCTGAAGAGAAATGATTAAGGATTCATACTCTGCCACATTGTTAGTTGCTTCAAATTCTAATTTAAAAGAAAATGGTATCATGTTACCTCTAGGGGTAACCAACAAGAAACTAGCACCTCTGCCCTCCTTAGAGTAGGCACCACCAAAGAAGCACTTCTATACACCTTCTGTTTGCAGCTTTGTATTTACACGTGATGAAGTGAGCTGCCTCTTATTATCTTCAGTGAGCTCTGCATTATCATGCACCATAAAACAAGAGAAATCATCTTTTTCTTGACTGTACACAGGTGAATTACTTGCTCCATTCTTTGTAATTATATTAACAAACCTTGTTTCTCTATAAAACCTTCTCTCTTCCCCACCAAAGACCGATATAATAGCATAAGTGAAATCCAACTTCAAAACTCCTCCCATTTTAGCTCCCCATTATCTAGATAGCATCATTCCAAACCTAGCCGGGATATCTACTACTACTACATCCATTACTAAGGTTATGGCTGGGATTTGGGCTAATGACACAACCATATCCTTGATGACACCAAGACACTTGACCTTATTTGAATCAAAGGAATATAGGTCTTTGTAGGGATTAGTGAATTGTAAATTCAACAATTTCATTACTGAAAGTGGCATGAGGTTATGTGAAGCTCCAGAGTCGAGCATACAGTTATGCAAAATGAAGTCATGAACCAATAAAGAAATGTAAAAAGGGGGGGGTTGAAGAATCTACCTCCTCAACATGTGGGCCAAAAACAACTACAGGTTTATCTTCTTGTAGATTCATAGTATCATTCACATTTACATTTTGAGACAAGTTGATAAACTCAACAATTTCCTTTTTATAAGCTGGTGTCTTGACGATCTCTGTGAGAGGTACCTGAATTTTTATTTTCTCCAATTCTTAAGTGAGACTAAATGCATGGAGTTGTCTTGTATTCCTTTTTGTTTCTTCTTCACTTCTCCTAATGTTACACAGCAATTTGTCACCATCCTTGTTACCCCTTCTCCCGCATCTTGGAGGACTCATTCTGGGACCTACGTGAAGTGACATGACCTGCAAACACTTGCATTACATTCCCCTGAAAATGAACTTCATTTGCCCTGAAGACATCTCCTGCAAAAAACCCATAAAAATAGCCCTTTTTCCATTGGCGCGGTTCCACAGTGCAGCACTCACGCCAATGGGGGAAATCCTCCAAAGAGGGCGCACTAGTTGGCGCTCTGTCACATAGTCACACTTGCGCCAACCATAATGGGTGGTGTTTCTTAACAAACCAACAACGGAAGATTCATCCTAACCAACTCCTGGATTGAATCTATCTTGAATTGGGTGGTTTGGCTTCGGATCTCCATAGAGAGGAAGTGGTTTTCCACCTCTCATGGAATCTTCTTTAGTGATAAAGCCAATCCCATGAATATTGTGGATGATCCCAACTCCCCCTCCTCCATCTATAAAAGCTTGTCCATTTTCCTTGGCAAGCTAGTTGAAGAGATTGAGAATCATCAAGTTCATGCTGCAAGAAGCCTTCTTCATTCCCATAAGGCCAAGTATAAGTAAGGAGATTCTTGTCTAATAACCAAGGAGAGAGAGGCTTGTTCCCATTCCCAACAAGCTTTGCAAGACATGTGCTGCTGATCACCCAGTCAAAGGAGGATTTGATGTTAGAACTATGGTTGTATTCTTCTTTGTTTATCAATAATAGATGACTATAGTTATGGTTCCACTCTTATTGTTCTTTGTAATGATGATGAGTTATATCCTTTTTGACTGATATATAGTTGCATCTATTGGATTTTATGCTTGTGTTTGTGTCGTTCTTTGCATGTGCAGGTGTCCATTCACGGATATCGTGGGGGTCGTGATCGGTCGGAGCGAAGGAATGGGAGCGTCAACTCTTCTACAAGCACCAGCGTTGGAATCCAGGTAGGCCCTCATCATTGGTCTTTAATTTGCAATTAGGAACTTGCGTGGTAGCATTGTATGATTGTTGCTAGACCCATTTTGGGCTAGTAGGGATCACCTCTGTCCGCAGAGGGGATTTGCCTCCACAACAATTTGGTGACTCCACTGGGGAGCTTGTCTTGTCTTTTTGGTTGTTTCTTGGCTTTTACCTGCTTGGTTAGCGTTCTGGATTGAGTTCTTTAGCTGTTTCTCGCCTGTTGATTTACCTAGTTATTGTTGGCCTGGCTTTGGATTGCTTGTTTTTTATTTTTGCATAGCAAACTTGATTGGCGCGCTTTTTTAGCATTACAGTCGCGCCAATTGGCGCTAATTGCTAATATACAACACGCGCCAATCCTTAAAAGGTGCTAGTTTCAGCCTGACAGTCGCGCCAGGCCTGGGAACTGTTAAAGTTTACTTGGTTTTAAGCCTTTTGAGCTTGGTCTTTGTTTTTGGATACATTTTCTCGACTTCTTGAGTGTGTTGGAGTCTTGTTTGACTGGTTTTGAGTCTCTTTTCTGAGAAATTCTTAATTTGATTTCCTTTGGTCATTACTTGGAGGTTTGTCTCAGTATGAGTGTTAATCGCCTTTGAGTGTTTTTATTTTTTGATCTTTGGAACTCTCACCCAATTTTCTTGATTTGCACTTGATTGGTTCGTAGATTACATTAGAATCATCTTGTGTTTGAGAATTCTCTTGCATAGATCACACTTGCATAATTAGAATTCTCATTTTCAGAATATGAATGAAAAATGTGCATAGATTACATTTTCATACTTTTCAAGTGAATTGTGCATAGATTACAATTGCATAGTTTACATTCTGAAAAATCAATTGTAGATTTAGATCAGTTTTCTTTGATTTGAATTTACATATTTTTATGCTTGTTTTAAACACACAAAAATAAAAATAAAAGCTATTTTGGAATTGACTTGCATTAGTTTTTCTTGATGAAATTAGTGCATTAGAGAATTTGTTATATTTTCTCTTAGTGATCAATTTTTGCATTGTTGGAAGTGAATGGAAACTCTCTCCTTACTTTAGTTAGCATTCATCAAATGGAATGAAATGTTGTGGCAAATAGTTTGCATTTAGGAAATTTTGAGACATTACATACGGTAGGGCCTGAAAACTGAAACATAATACAAGATCAACTTTAAAATGAACTGAATGAATCTAACATAACACACACTGTTAGAGGTCTAGGCTAGAGACGTGCTCCGGTGTCATTAAACCTAGTCACTTTTGTTTCCACTCAAGGTTGGGTGATTCCTCCCTCTGTGACTCACTAGTGGTCTAGTACGGATCTGTGCTCCCACGTATTGTCGAGTATATGGGGAGACCCCACTAGGTTATCATCCTTTATCCATAGAAAGCCGTGTCTGCCGCCTTACAACCCGTAACGCACCGAACACAGCATTCGGGAAGATTGACTGCCGTACGGAAAGTCCTTTGTTTTCATACGATTGCTAAGGTGTATATGCAGTTTTACGGATTGTCTGGTAAACCTTTTGCCTAGTTCTCCAGAGTAGTCACTTTTGATCCTTTTCGGAATCCCTAAAAGAAAAGGCTCATCTGAGCATTTGTCACTTCGGGCTCATTAAACATTCGAAGGCGACTAGAGTCATCTTTTTGTCCTTTTCTCGACTCTTTAAAGATGAAAATGTCATGTTATGTCCTTGTGTCTTAAAATTTATTCACACACAATCACACGCCCTATTAGATTATGCTTGTTGGCCATTTGATTGTGTGTCTTGGCTCTTTTTCAGCCCCATGTGTGATTTTCAGTTTTTGATGGCAACTTTTCCAGAGCTCACCAACCCTGGAATCCCCTCTGACGGGAATCCTGGTCATTTTCCTCCTTTTGGGAATGTTGGTGCTCCTTACATGGCAATGTTGTCCCTTCTTGGGTTAACTGTTGGGTTTCCTGTTTGGTTGTTCTCAACCTCTGTGGTCCCTAATGTCTCAACTACTGGTCAATCCTCCACCTGAACAACATCATGTTGATTCCAAGGTGGACCTCTCCCCTTCTTTTCCTGTTTCTACGTCCTCATCTTCTACTTCGCCTGGTGAAAGTCTGGATTCAAGTAACCAAGTGGCTAGGAAGAAGAAGAAGAAGACGAAGAAGAAGAAGTCTCATAAGCGAGAGGCTAAAAGTGCAGCTACTGCCCCGAGTACAGCTCAGGTCGGAACTCCTTCTGCTCCTCCATGGAAGGTTAAGCTTCCTTGTAAATTGTGCAAGGATGACCATCCTCTTCGTGATTGACCTGGAATTCCTAGGATTTTAGAAGTATGGTCTCATGATCTGGCCTGCCCCTCATTGTCCTTTGAAGCTCATGGCGATGATACCCTATCAACTGGCAATGGTAAGAAGAAAGGGAAGATTCGTTTCCCCTGTAAGCTATGTGGAGGCAACCATCTCCTTCACCTTTTTCTGCTCACGGATAAAGCTTCTGCTATTTTGGAAAGTCTTACAACTTCTTCACCCCAACTCCCCATTGGTTATCAGAGGCTCTCTTCAGATCCTCTCCCTGTCGACAAAGAGATTGATTTAGATCCTTCTCTTGTCCATCCTCCTCTTTCCGAAACTGGCTGTGCTAAGCCTGTTCGAGACCAACCATTGGTCGGAGAGAGTGTTAACTTGGGTTCACTACCTGCAAATCACTCTGTTTCGGAAGAGCGTTATGCTCATGTTCTTCTTGTATCATCAGATTCTCTTGAGTCCGAAAACGACTCTCCTATCCCAGCTGATCCCGAGAGTCCTTCTTCGGTTCCTGTAGAGTAGGGGGCAATCATACGATTCCCCCACCGAGTAGTTTAGTCATTTCCTTCGACTGGAGCCATTTTACCATCTTCCGCCTTCCATCCCATGTGCCTTTCCAAATTACAGTACATGCCTATGATAAGGCAGTACCTGGCACTGTCTTGGATGAGGGTGCATCTGTCAGTCTTATGCCTTCCACTACTTGGCAAGCTTTGGGCTCCCTGCAGCTTGTGCCGATCGCGCAGAATCTGATGGCATTTGACGGAGGAACCAGTCAACCATTGGGGATCCTTCCAAAGTTCTCTATTACTTTGGGAGGCAAAACCATCTGTATCGACATCCTGGTTACCCAAGGTGCCTTAGATTTTAGTCTTCTCCTTGGTCGTGACTATGTTTATGCCATGGGGGCCCTTGTCTCTTCACTTTTCCATGTGGTTTTCTTTCCACATGATGGAAGGGTCGTGACTATAGATCAATTATCGTTCTTTAGTCCCCCGATGCCTCCTGCGCAGTTGTCATCCCCTTCTAGTTTTTATCCACTGGTTGTATCTGCCCTGCCGCAGGTCAACTACGTGGCTACTTATCCCGTGCCTGTATCCAGTGATGATGCCGTCGTGCATAGTGTCTTGGGGGCATTGGGTCCTAACTTCCAAGATGTGATCCTTCCACTGGGAGTAGCACTCTTGGAAGCTACGACTTCCTGTTCATTTTGATGAAGTTCGTTTGGAGCATAGTTCACTTTCCTATGTCAAGCTCCTTAAAAAATGAAACTGGGTCTAGTCCGAGGATAGTTTGTTCCTCTGTCAACCTCGTTAAAAAATGAACCATAGATCCTAGAGCACAGTTCCTTGTCTTGTGTCAAGCTCGTTAAAAAATGAAACAAGGGTTATGAGGATAGTTCTTGATTCTGTGTCAACCTCATTAAAAAATGAAACAAATCCCTTTCCAAATCGAGTCTTTTGATTAAGATCTCGTAAAATACGAGTTGAGTCTTTCCAAGATCTCGAAAGTGAACCTTCATTCCATCCACTTTGTTGAATGCAATGAAGCTTGGGGGGCATGTACCTCGTCTGCGTCATTATGCTGGGGGCCTGCGAACTTATAACAAGCATAGTTTTTCGTTTCAAGCTTGTGTAAACATGAAACCG
>APFE031214599.1:0-30025 GCA_000404065.3 Pinus taeda | reverse complement strand
AAGCAGAGAGGAGAGGAATCGAGAGGGAAAAGCCTATTAGTCTCAGAGAAGGAAGGGGGGAACTGGGGGAGAAGGAGGGAAACACCAAGTCTCAAAGTTTGGAGTGAGTGGACAAGCCTAGGTTAGAGAAAATTAAGACCACTCTGTGTTAACGAATTCTGACTGATAAAGAAATTTCTTGTGTTAATGTTTTAGGTATTAAAAAAATCAGGGTGCAATACCATTCGGAGCTTCATATCCTATATCATGCTCCAGCAAGCAAGTCAGTACTATCAAGCCGCTTGGGAAAAGAAAAGCAAAGCATGAATGAAGATAGTATAGAAAAGGAGGGAAAAGAGGCAGGTTAAAGAGGAACCAGAGGAACATGGAAGGCAGGGAAAAGGACAAAAGGAGGGAAAGCAACCTCCAACAGAGGTCCAAACAAAAGAGGCAGAAGGACTGGGAAGGAACACATGCAGACCCTCATAAGCACGTATATGGATGGCAATTTGCTAGAGGTAAGAGCTCAAATTGCAGAATGGGAGAGGGAGCTTAATGGAAGCATAACCAATTAGGATATAGAGACAGAAGAATGGGAAACTATGGTGAAATATCCGAGGAACATCAGAGGCTGACAACGCTGTTTCGGAAAACAATACAATAATATTGGGTTATGAAGAACATAATGGACCAAGCAATGACACTATACAAGGAACAAGAGGTATAGGAGGAGGCCCGAATAATGGAGCCCAACATGAAGGATTTTCATAGAGAAATTACTGCAATCCAAATACTAGTGTACAAAAACAATCTCGTACTGAACAGGATCGAGCAAAGCAACAAGGCATGAAGAGGAGAGAAATCTCAGGGTCCAATGCGAAAGTCCCAACCCAATGGACTCATCTGACAAGTGAAACAGGTCTTTAATTAGAATTTGTTATATGTCAGTTAGCCTTTACTTTTCTAAGTTTAAGTTAATAGTAGATAGAGTAGCTAATGTTGCCTGGATGGTGTTGAAAACTTAATTTAAAATTTGGACAACATTTAACGCAGATAAGTGGCCAACAAACCTGGTTTCTAGCGGGCAGGTTGAGGCCACCTATAATTTTTGTTAAAAACATCATTATAGGCAAAAAATATTAATAGAGAAAGTACTACCAGATAAACAAAAAAAAAAAAAAAAAAAAAAAAAAAAAAAAAAAAAAAAAAAAAACAAAAACAAAAACAAAAAACAAAAAAAAACAAAAAAACAAAAAAAAACAAAACAAAAACAAAAAAAAAAAACAACAAACAAACAAACAAACAAACAAACAAACAAAAAACAAGCAAAAAAACAAAAAAAAAAAAAACAAAGAAAACAAAAAAACAAAAAACAAAAAAAAAAACAAAAACAAACAAAAAACAAAAACAAACAAAAACAAACAAAAAAACAAAAAACAAACAAAAACAAACAAACAAACAAACAAAACAAAACTTACCAATATTATCATCATTATTTTTAATGCAGCACTTGCTACCAAAAAATATGAAGTTCTTTACCATTACTAGTTTTTCATACCACAATTCATAGAGGGTCTTGTCATTTTTTGGCCTAAAGTGAGATTTATTTCATCCATCATTTCTCTTGCCAATTTTTGTACCGATCTATTCACCCTGTATGCCATGCCATTTTCTTATGGAGTATTTGCAATGGTGAATTGCCTATTTATGCCACTTTTATTTACAGTAATCATCAAATTTGTTAGAATTAAACTCTCTACCCCTCATATGAAACACCTATTTATGCCACTTTTATTTACAGTAATCATCAAATATGTTTGAAGTAAGCTCTCTACCCCTCATATGAAACACTTTAATTTCCAGCCAATTCCATTTTCAACCATGGAGATAAATATTTAAAAATTTTCAAAGGCTTCTGACTTTTCTTTTAAGAATGCAACCCAAGTAATTCTGTTGCAATCATCAATAATATAGCTCACGACTTGGAGTTTGAGTTATTGTGAGACCACATCAGTCCATGTGGACTAGTTGTAAGGGCTTGTGGACGCATTTTCATTACTCTTGAAGGGCACTTGAATTTGCTTACCAACTTGGCATGACTTGCAATTTTTGTTACTTGGTTTAGAGATATTCATCAAGTCCCTTATAGCTTCCTTTTTACCCATATTCATAATATGGTCAATCAAGCTATTTCACGATGACCACAAAACATGGTTTAGATAGGCATTGTCTAAACATTATAGATTTTGTAGTTTTTCACTAGATTCTTGGAAAAAAAGAAAAAAAAAAAAAAAATCTTGAATATTTAAATTTTTTTTTTAAAATCAATTTTTTACTAGATACACACATTCAAAACCCTAAAAAACCCCAACAATGCTAGGATTATAGAGATTTTACAACTCAAATGTGCGATTCCATCAAATCCCTACCATGGGTAAATTAGAATTAAAAAATATGGCCAAAAACATTCCCAAGAAAATTAAAAGAGAATCATATATATAACAAGATTGCAATAATATTCATCATGGTAAATTTTAGGGGTGAATTTTAGCCCAAGGGCGAAATTTAAGGGGTTTTTCATTTTAGAGAGGCAAATTTTTTATAAAACACCCATTTCATATATTTAACCCAACTTTTATTTAAAAAATAATTATTTTTTGCATTTAGACCCAAAAAAGGGGCGGATAAAACTATGAAAGACTCATTTGACTCGATTCCCTAGTTGAGACGATTATATTCCATTACAATCGCTTGATTTTCTACTGGCAATAATCCACAATTTTCTGTTTGAGAGGTGGTTTGGGAGGTGTATTGGGTCCCAATAAAAAATATATATATATAAATAAAGTGGAGGTAATGGTAAATAAATAAAACCTCTTTTTATGTGGAGGTATGGTAAATAAAGAAAACATCTTTTTATACTTATGGTAAATAAATAAAAATATAAATAAACTAGAGGTATGGCAAATAAATAAAATCTCTTTTTATAATTAGTCCATAACCCTCTTTCTATTTAAGAAGGCTCATAAAAGAGGTTTTATTTAAGTGAATCCTATGGGCCAAATACCATATTTATAAAAGAGTTATGGTAAATTAATAAAAACATAAATAAACGAGAGGTATGATAAATAAATAAAACATCTTTTTATATTTAGTCCATAACACTCTTTCTATTTAAGAAGGTTCAAAAATGAAATTTTATTTAAGTGAATCCCTCTTTCTATTTAAGAAGGCTCAAAAAAGAAGTTTTATTGAAGTGAATCCTATGGGTTAAATACCATATTTATAAAAGAGGCATGGTAAATTAATAAAAATATAAATAAACGAGAGGTGTGGTAAATAAATAAAATATTTTTTTATATTTACTCCATAAGTCACCTTATATTTACGAACACTCAAAAAATGCGTTATATTTAGTTGAAGCCTATGAGCCAAATACCATGGGCCATGTTAGGATTAATAAAAATAAAGATGGACATGGTATTGGCCCATGGTATTCATGTGGAATGTAGCCTATTTAAAGGGGGAAATTAAACCACCATAGATGCATCTTTAATCTAATGGATCTTGTAATTTAATGTCACTTAAACATTTTAACTTAGTTAAAATAAAAATAAAAATCAATTATTAATTTTATTAATTTTTATAAATTAATAATAGTATTTTTTAAGCTCAAGGTTTATGATAACCCATGGTAATACCATGGTATTCATGTGAGCATAGACAATTTAAAGGAGAAATTCTATCAGCTTAGATCCATCTTAATTCCGGGTCTACCAAGTGCTTAGAGGGATAAATAGATTTCATCCCTTTAAGAGTGGTAGATGTGGAGTTAAGATGGACATACGTTGGTTTTTATGATAATGAATATATTAAATAGACTTGGGAAATTATATTGTAAAATACAACTTAAGGTGAATGGTTAAAGCTACATTTATTCACTTCACAAAATATAGCAAAAAATACCGATATCCCCATTAATATTGGTTTTTCTGATTTAACAAAAAGAATTCAAAAGAGTGACATCTTATCACTCTTTCCGCATCACCTTCGCAAAAGGGAGATAGTCGCTGCCTAGATTTCCCACCATTTTTCAAACATTCTCAATATGATATCTTCATAAAAAAATTAAGGTTTCCAGCCATGATTTTTCAAACGTTCTCAATATGATATCTTCATAAAAAAAAGTAAGGTACTAATGTTGGATTAGTTGTTTGAAAAATATGTTGGTTTGTACAACCTTTCATCTTCTCTGTTATTCTTAGTTTGTCGTAATGATCTATAGGGTTCTGCACCATATTGTCCTAAAAGGTGGAGATTGTGCACTAAAAAGTAAATTAATCCACATGTTACAACGTTGTTAAAAAATGCAAGACTTATGAAGGTAGTGAATTATCCTAATAAGCAATTTAGATTGGGAGAGACATAATTAAATTTTATTATTTAATTGTAGATTTTCAGTTAAAATAATAATAAATCTACATTTATATATTTATATATTGATTGGAAGGCTTTTGACAATAGTCACTTCTTTCCACTAGATCCCCTTGAGGCCTTTGGGATACCTACTACTTTCTTATATTCAATAGTTGGGGCTTGCTACCTGCTGGCGTGTTGGGGTAAAAACTTGATTTATTTATTTATTTTATTTATTTTTTATTTTTATTTTTTTTTATTTTTTTTTTTTTATTTTTTTCGCAGTTGGAGTCTATGGAATAATAAAGAAATTTGGTAGCTTGACAAAAGTGGTAGAGAAAAGATTAATCCCAGAATTGGTGGTCAATATCAACACCTACAAGAACTTTGTTGTGGAATATTATCAAAATTAATAAAAGGATATGAAAGAGTGTACAGTAAGAACCTTCAAACACGACGACTCAAACTTGCAACATTTTTTTGTAGGAAGAGAACATTATGTTTCTTTTTCCAAGAATGTTTGTTAGTATATTACAGTTTAATGATTATGTTTTCCAGTTATCATATATGGTTTCATACTTTAACAAAACATTCGATAAGACTTTACAATGTTTTATTATTTAGTGAAAGATTTGCCAAGATCTTACAAGATTTTATAATTCAATGAAAGATTTGCCATGACTTTACAAGATAATACATATTATATTATTGATAAAATCACCTCCCATTTTTTCTATGTATTATGGGATTCACCATTTATATACATATAAATTTAAGGTGGTTCTTAAATTTTCCATTATATGTCTTATATATAAACATAATTTTATTAATCATTTAAAATATATAAATTATTATTATAAAATTATCATTATCATAAAATTTAAATATAAAATTTAAAATTGTATTAAAATAATAAATCAATTAAAATAACTATTCAAAAATATAGATATATATATATATATAATATATATATAATATATATATTATAATCTATTAAATTAATCCATTTCATGATAATCTAGTTTAAAGAATTAGTTATTTTTTTATTTCAAAAATATTTTAAAATAAACCTATTATATAAAAACATAATACATTTTACTATTTTTCTCATACATTTTTAAATAAATTTATTTAATTTTAATTTAATAATTTTAAAAACTTGTAATAAAAATATTTCAACTTTTTAATAAATTAAGTGTTAAAATAATCAGATTGACAATATTGATATGAAAAACCATTCAAATATTATCTATAAAAAATGGCTTATGGCATGAAAATGAGTCAAAGATTAACAATATTGACATGACAAGCCATTCAATCTTAAATTTTATACCACATAAAGATTAACGTTGAAATTTTGGAAAATAATAAATTTTACATTATTAACGTTGCAATTTTGGAAAATAATAAATTTTATATCTAGTTTTATATGAGACACTGGACATTACAAATCAAATTGTAAAAAAACAAGACGGGTTGCGGGGCAGCTAGTCCCTGCCCCAGCCCGCAGCGTAAGAGCCAAGTCCATCCACGGTGCCCTTAGGCCGGTCAGCGTAAAGCGAGTTGTTTAAGCATACCCAGATGCACTAGTACCAGCGACAGCATAAGCAACGGGAAAGCAAAGGCGGATACTCGTGAAATTTGCGCGGTGTGAAATTTGTTCATTAAAAACATTTGTTCATTTCCTGCTAAGCAGAAGATTTGTTCATTAAAAACATTTTTTCATTACAAACGAACTTTCCCAAACTATTTCATCATTACAAACGAACATTCCCAAGCTATTTCTCTTACACATTTAATTTTTAAGTAATTGAATTATTGCCATATCTTTTAAATTTGATGTTTCAATAACTTAGAAAAAGTGCACGCAGTGTTGGTTGGACACTGAAACAAACCACCACCTGCATGTATTACACGTGCCCGTCCACCCTGAAGAGCGATATAGCCCGCGGAAGGTAGACCTGCTGCTGGTTAATGCCTTTGCCTCACGAACAGCCTGCTGGTTAATGCCTTTGCCTCACGAACAGCCTGTTGTTGTTATCGAACTCCTCCATTTCGCAACCTGGACTGAAGTTCCTTCAGGTAACTCGTTACCCATCTACGGCTCGAGTATTTCAACTCCGTCGCGCCTAGGTCTTCCCACCAGACCCTTTTACAGCAGGCCTGATCTCGGAGGAATTGGTTGCAGCTGCTAATCAATGTTTTCTAGTTTGAAAGACGACAAAGAAACGAGGTCGTAGAAATAGAAATAGTGAACCAGATGACGGTGAATTGGAGGATTGGAACGCACTGTGGAGGAAATTAAATCTGGTACGTCTTTATTGCCAGTACAGGGTATGGATACTTGTTCTAGGTAACTTATCCGCGTGGTATCCCGTCCCTAGTTTTCATTTCTGGGTTTTGAAACAGTGAGCTTAGACTATCCATTTGCAAAATTCTATGCGTCGTGTAATCAGAGATATATTAAAATCGCGTTACTCAAAATCTTGTTTCGATCGCAGGTTTCTCATGCCCAATTCTTTCTGAAAATTGGCTCAATTTGCCAGAGCTACACTTCTATAGTTCCAACAGAACAGCATGTGATGTGGGTTCAAAAAATCTGCCTGCATAAGAGGAGAATGTTGAATGCATTGAATTGGGGTTTGTTGAATGCCAGGATTTGAATGCAGGATTTTGAAGATTTCGCCAGGGAATGAAGTTGGGAGAAAACCCTTTTGGTTACTGGAAATTTAACACTGGTTGATCATTTCATAACATTTTATTTTGATGTTTTATTGATTTTAATTGGTTCATAGGCAAATCAGAGTATTGGCTATTTTGGGTTTGTTAAAAATCGGACTTTCGGGTTCTGAGGACGCAGTTAAGAGTCTCGCTCTCTGTGACTTGCAAAATTTGAAAATTTTACTACATTTTGTTGTCTCGAGCCTTAAGTAAAACAGAGGAAGCGTACTTGGAAATGGTCGATAAGGCCGTCACGGAAAATCCAGAGTTGGCTCTGATGGGATCTTGTGTGCTTGTAATGTTGATGAAGGGAGAAGATGTGTATGTGATGAATGTTGGGGACAGTCGGGCAATCTTGGCCAAGAAACTAAAGCTTGATCTGGGTGAAATCGGTTCTATATCTCAGGCATTGGGAGAATCTCGGCCCTGCAGAGACTTGGAACGAATCAGTGAGGAAACCTCACACGATTTGGAGGCCTTTGATGATTGTTCGCATGATATGGATCTTCCAGGAAAGAGGCCAACCTTGGGTGCTGTGCAGGTATCCTTGGATCACAGTATAGGTGTTGAAGAGGTAAGATCATAGTTCTTTTTATTGGATTCAACATCATAAACTCGTGTTAATTGATCTTCTTTGCCTTCTACTTTGTTCCAACATTCCAAGTATTTACCTTGTCAAATTGGCCTTCTGAGGCATCTTACTGTCAAACTATATGCATTTTAGGATTGGTTTGTTTTAGTGGTGTTTCTTTAGGAGGTTCAAAGGATCAAGGCAGAGCATGCAGATGATGTACTGCCTATCATGAATGACCGTGTCAAAGGGACGCTGAAGGTCACACGTGCATTTGGTGGAGGTTTCCTCAAGCAGGTTAGAGATTATCCATTCAAGAATTTACCCAATGCTCAGTGTTAGATCAATCTAGGGTAAACTTTGGTTTCGATCTGTATCAGCTACCTGGGATGTTAGATTAGCTATAATATCATCCATTAGGATTTTAATGACCTTCATGTAAACACACAGAATTTGTATAAACTGCTTATTTTTTTGAATAATTTCAAATATTACAAAGTAAATTTATGTTTGTTTCAGTTGCATAGGTCTGCATTTAAGACATCCATCCGTTCAGTTTAAACTTAAACCTACTCTTACAATGGTATATTATAGCCAGTGAAATAGATTGATAACATCATGCTCTTGGTCTGATGGATGCTTATCTTCTTGTGATCGCAGCCGAAATGGAATGATGCTCTTCTCGAGGTCTTTAGAATTGATTTTGTTGGCACTATGCCATACATCACCTGCACACCTGCTCTTTGTTACCATAGACTGGGGCCTGAAGACCATTATTTGATACTTTCATCAGATGGTATTTATCAATATTTTACCAATGAAGAGGTGGTTAACCATGTGGAATGGTTTATGTCATCTTGTCCGGATGGAGATCCTGCCCAACATCTTTTTGAAGAGGTCCTCTTTCGTGCAGCAAAGAAAGCTGGTAAGGAGACTTAAATGCTTCGAAATAGCTTGAAATAAAGTTATTTCAATAGTGCTATACAGTGTACTTGTTTTTCTAAAGTATTGAACTGGCATATGGATGCAGGGATGGATTTCCATGAGCTTTTAGATACTTGAGCTTATTACTGGCAGAAAACCAGTGGGCGAAAGCGAATTTGGAGACGGCATGGACATCTGCAGTGGGTGAAGATCAAAAGCTAAAAGCTATTCGGAGCTGCTCATCCAGAAGGCATGGTGAGTGTCATATACCAGAAAACAATTATCGATCTTAATAATGGATTAGGAACAATTTCGAGTAGGAGATTACCTTGATGTCAACCTGACTGATCTGGGCCCTCTGCACAGAAAATATGCAGAAAATAGGCGTTCTGATTAAGATGATTGACCGCGATTGACCGCCTTTAAGATGATTGACCGCCATGTAGAGAGAGTTGTGCGGAGCATAATGGCGATGGACGAAGGGCCGTTGCAGATGAAGCATAATGGCCATGGAAGAAGGGGCGTTGCAGATGAAGCAAAGGGTGAAGCCGTTTTAAGGGAGGCAAGTAAAGTCAGTTGCTTCCATGCAAATTGACACGGCACTCCAACGATGGTTTGACACGCCAGGGAAATTTCGACACGGCAAGGTGGGCAGCAGCCATGGTTTATCACATATGATACGCAATAAGTATTCCTAACATTAAATGTTAGGAGATTAATGCTAAGTGAAACATAGCATTAGTTCATGAAGCTCTTAATCACTTGTACTTTTGCCAATTTTAGCCTAACTTTTCAGCTTGTATACCTCGTACTGAGGCCAAATAAGACGAACATGTTTTTGATTGGTTAAAAGCATAAACAAATAAAAAATATGGTTTTGGTTTTCGTGTCATTCGTAAGAACTTTGTTTTAAGTTGAAATAATTTTATGGGTTCTTGCATCGAACTAATTGTCACCGACCAAAACCGATTGCTATAGTCCCTGCCAGGCCCGGAGGGCAGGGACTAAAAATATGTTCTCCTTTATGCATGTACTCACATGGAGATTTAACGCATGTAAAATGGAATATGTAAAGCATAAACGGAAATGAAGATTTAACATACCTGAATGGAATAGGTAAACCATAAACGACAATGAAAGTGATATAAATTTTACTTTTTGTTGTTCACTTTGTGTTAATTTTATAACTTAGTTGGAATATTGTCATATATAAAATTGATAAAATTTGTATAGGGCTTGGTTCGTAACTTTATACCTTAGAAAAATAATATGAAACATATATAAATTTAATTTTTAATGTAGAAAAGTTTTGTACGTAAGTTTAATTTTATTGCAACAATATTTTTTTCTATTTTGATTATTTATTTAAATTACTTTTGATTTATAAAAAAAAATTAACAATTTATAAAAAAACACTGAATATGTATATGCATTATAGTTTAAGGAAAATTTAAGGATAAGTATAGTTGATGATGGAGCTCTGTAAGGTCGTAGTCAGCAACCATGGAGGCCTCAGGGGCTATAAACCCAGGGATTGATAGCCATAGCTCTTACATCTGGCTAGCTTGATCTAAACACCCTCCTCCCTATCTCCTTGGGGTTTACACTCACTTAGCTCATAGTTACCTTGCAACATCGACTCATCGGGAAGTCACGGCTGGTTTACCCTTCATCATGTTACTTTGCCTCCTTGACAACAGTAGCTCCCCTGACCATGAATGTCGATTTCAATGGAGCTAGACGACGTTGACTACGAGGCAGACCCTCACCTCGACCAGGTTATCTGGGTGCACCACCGAACCGTGACGGGCTTTGGCCATTTTTCTCCCACTCTGTGACCATTTTCATCTGCTCAGTCTGCCCAGTTTCATCTGAGCCCTTTTGCAAAGCATCCCCACCCTCAGTACATATTGATGATGCACTTGGTTTGGACTATCCACCACTCTCTACAGTGACCTTGAACCTACTGGGAACCTGTCTCCAACCCTCTCCCACCTTTGATGCTCCTCTGTTTCACCATCCACATATCTCAGCACCCCATTGTGCTCCTTCTACCTCCCATATCCCCCCATCCGGACCCCCTTCCCTCACCATCCCTGCCTTCACAAATGCTACCATAACTCCTGGAGGTACAAACCCTAACACCACCATCCGCTCAGGCTGCTTCAGCTCCTCGATCCCTAACCCTAAATCTACCTCGTCCACTCCCCAAACTGTCAACTGAGGCTATTGGGGTCTTCTAAAGGACCATCTGACTACTCGTCACTTAAATAAACCCAAGAAAGGTAGGTGCCTAAAATCGGTTGACAGGGACATCAACCTAACCCTAGGCAAGGACAGTCTGATGGGTGAAGTTGCAGATATGACAAAGAAGGTCCTGGTGGGTCACGTAAGGGGTAGAAACTACTCAGTGGATCGTCTTCACCTCTGGACCTCAGATATTTGGGGTTCCCTTCTCAAAGAACTTCCCATTATCAGGGTCTTGGCTCCTGCTTCTGGCACATCGAGCTCACTCTGTTATTGTTAAAAAGATTGGACCCTTTATTTGATCCAAAGCAAGAATAGTTGGGTGCAGGGCTGATTTGGGTCCATCTGTCGAGCCTCCCAATGTAGTTCTGGACCCTTGTTGTGTTCAAGCACATTGGAGATGCATTGGGTACCTACTTAGAACATGACCAATATTTTGAAAAGTCAGGGATTATGACAATGGTGAGAATCCTAGTTCATTTGGATACCAGGGAGGGCTTGAAGGAAAAGATAACCCTCCACTAGAGGCATTTCTTGTGTCCTCAAAACATGGATTATGAAGGAGTTCCCTTTAGGTGCCGAAGATTCCACAAGGTTAGCCATCTATTCAAGGGTTGTCCGTTTCTCACTCCTACTTCTCAAGAGGCCGCAAGGGGATCAAAACATCGTCTGTCTAAAGACTTGATTGTGGACAAGCAGCCCTCAGGTCAGGATCACTCAAAGGATGCAGATGGAGTCACTCCTCAACAATCTAGTGCTCCACAGATGCCACCTACATCACCTCCACTGATTTGATCCCGGTCTGTGGTGGAAGCTGCTCCTACAACGGAAATGCTCCTACAACGGAAATGCTCCTACTTCATTTACCTCTACTCTACTTTACAATAATTTAATTACATCTATACATATTCCTATTTTCCACTCTGTATCCCTATCGTGCACTCATCCCTCCATTAACTGTGAGCTTGAGCCCCCCTCCCCCATTTTCTCTACAACCTCACTGTCTCTACAAGCTCTAAACCCTCTCCTTCAACCTCCTCCCTCCCCTCTACTTCGAGATCACACTCCTACAACCTTCGATCTCGTCCCTTAATAAGATCCCCCATGCTTTGTCTTGACATCCCCCCCCCCTTCCGAGATTAAACCCTCCAGAGGCAGGCCTTCAAAGATTTCCAAAGCCATCAAATCCATGGTGGAAGATGTGGTGCAGGATCGATAGACCACCATTGAAAGGGAACTTAGAGCACCTAAAACCCTTTATTTTGTTCCCTAATGATTTGGCTTTCATTCAATTGTAGGGGCTTGGCCAGCCCAAAAAAAAACTGGCCCTTAAGCACCTCTTAAATTTCCCTCCCATGACATGATTCTTCTTCAGGAAACCTTATGGCCTTCTGATCAGATCACTAGGATCTTGCAAGTTCTTCTACCAGGTTGTTCCAAGGCCTGGATGCTGTGGGCCATTCTAGGGGCCTAACAATTGGCATCAATCCAAAATCAATTAAGGTGATATCCTCTTGGGGGGGCCTGGGGTTCCTGGGCATGGACATTCTCTCTACAAATTTAGGCAAACAAATTCACATCATTAATATGTATGCCCCCAACCAAAACAGACTTGCTTTCTGGTCATCTCTACTAGATAACCCCTTGATTAATAGTACCACCATTATAGTGGGAGACTTAATCTTCTCCATTGGAAATGAGGAGTCTTGGGAGAATCACTTGTAGCTTAACCCTCTCTTAGACCAGCTGAGCTCTCTTCTGGATCAATATAGGGTCATAGATATACCCATGATTAAGAAGATGCCCACATGGCATAATAGGCATACTGGTGAAGTTGCCCTTGGAAGAAGGCTAGACATATACCTCATACATGAAGAGCTACTCAGTACTCTTGACTTATACAGATACTGGGTTGGCTCGGGGGGAATCTCGGATCAATCCCCCATCTTCTTGGAAGTGGCTAGCCCATTCAAGAAACTAAGGGCCCCTTTTAAATTTAACTCTTGTTTTTTAAATGATCCAGATTATGTTAAGATGGTTTCAGATTTCTGGCTAGACTAGCCTCTCCTTAGGGATCAAAAAAAGGTTGCGGATTTCTACAAAAATCTGTACCGGCTCAAGAGATTAACCATTGATTGGACTAAAAGGAAAAAAATCAAGGGATGACCAATCCCTATTGGATATCGAAGATCAGCTAGCCTCCTTAATGGATGCTAGTGGGCTTGGCTACTTATCCACTGAAACAAAGCTTC
The DNA here is from genome assembly GCA_000404065.3 of Pinus taeda. NCBI lineage: Eukaryota > Viridiplantae > Streptophyta > Pinopsida > Pinales > Pinaceae > Pinus > Pinus taeda. The sequence goes on along the minus strand of APFE031214599.1, from coordinate 16,915 downwards.
ATCTAGTGGACTTGGAATCTCAGAGATCCAAGGTCCTTCTGAACTGGGAAGAATTATGGAGACTCAGAAGTAGAGAAATCTGGCTGCAAGCAGGGGTTGGCAACATAAAATTCTTCCACAAATTTTCCAACGGAAGGAAGGACAACAATACTATTTGACAAATGCCCTCGGAACAGGATCGTTTGGCCACCACTCACTCTCAGCTTTCCCGACTTGGTATATCCCACTTCAAGCAGCTCTTCAAAGATCACCCTGCCCCTTCTATTCCTAAAATCATTAACCTAGCTAGCCATTTCCCTAGGTACTTGGAAGTGGAAGGAATCGATGATCTTATAAAACTAGTCTCCATGGGGGAATTAGAAAGCACACTTAAATGGTTCAAGAAAGACAAAAGTCTAGGGACGGATGGCTGGCCAGTGGAATTTTATATTGCTTTCTTGGACATCGTTGGACAAGACCTGCTAGGAGTGATAGAAGAGAGTCAGTCTCTTGGTCGTATATATTCCCCCTTAAACTCCACTTTCATTGCCCTCATTCCCAAGAATGATTCCCCCACCTCCTTCAACAACTTTCACCCCATATCCCTCTGTAATTGTCTCTACAAAATTATCACCCAGATTATAGCCAACCAAATAAAAGCAATCCTCTCAGAACACATTTCTCAAGAGAAATTCGCCTTCCTCCACCATGGACATATTCATGAAGCCATTGGCTCTGCACAAGATGCCCTCCACACCATTAAATTGAGAAAACTAAAAGGGATGGCGCTCAAAATAGACCTATCAAAAGCATTTGATAAGGTAAGTTGGTTATATTTAAGGATGATACTTACACATTTGGGCTTCCCTCTGGAGTTCACCAGATGGATAATGGGTTGTATAACTTCAGTATCCTTTGCAATTCTTATCATTGGGTTAGCCTCCCATTCCTTTCTAGTGAAAAGGGGAATCAGGCAGGGATGCCCCTTATCTCCCCTTCTGTTCCTTCTAATTATGGAAGGGCTGAGCAGACTGATAGCATCGGAGAAGCACGCTGGGAGACTCAGGGGACTTATGATTACTGATCATTTCCTATTGACCCATCTACTCGTTGTTGATGACATCCTCATATTTTTCAATGGGGGTATACAGGATATCATTACTCTTAGGGAGTCATTAAAACTCTTCACTGTTGCTACAAGAATGGAAATCAATAGGGAAAAGTCCACTGTATCTTTTTCTAAATGTGCCCAACAAGATATTCATCTCACCCTACAAAATTTCCCCTATCAAATACTGGATGTACAGGACGGACTGAAGTATCTGGGCTTCAGGATAAAAGCAGGTGGCTACAAAATAGCAGATTGGACTTGGTTGATCACAAAAGTGGAGAAAATAATAAATATCTAGTGTGATCGCCTTCTATCTAGGGTAGGAAGACTGGTACTCATAAAAGTAGTAATAGAAGAAATCCCAGTCTTTTGGATGTCCTTCGCCTGGATTCCCTTGGAGATTCTTCATAGGATCCAACGAATTTCCAACCATTTCCTGTGGAAGGGACAAAAGGATGGAAAACCTTATGTGTGGGTCAAATGGAGCATAATTACGACCCACAAAAAATGGGGAGGTTGGGGCTTAAAGCATCTCCCAGATTTTTCACAAGCACCGGATGCAAAGAAAGGTTGGTTACTTCAGAAACATAAGAGTCTTTGGTTAGATGTGGTCACCCATAAATACATTTGGCCCATCTCTATACTTGATTGGATGAGGAGACCTTCATGGAAACAGGAAAGGCATTTCTGTTATTTGGAGGGCCATTCTAAACACCCTGCCCATCATCAAAAGAGGACTTATTTGGAGGATTGGAAATGGGGGGTTCAGTGCGTATCAGGATTGATCCTTGGATTGGTAGTGGGAATTTTTATCAACTACCATAGGAATTGATCACTCACCTCAACCACAATGGAGCCCTGTTCATATCACATCTAGGAGATCATCGTAATACAACCATTCTTCAGCAAGCATGGCACACAAGAGAGGCTTGGAATATACCAATCCATTGGGAAAGACAGTGCATAATTTATCTGCAAGCTCTATCAGAATCCCATGTTCGCCTCAATGAAGAAGAGGATGAATTGATTTGGGGTCTAACTAAAAATGGGAAATACTCCTGCAAACATGGGTATGATCTCATTCACGTTGAGCACAAACTGAATAGATTGATGAGCTGGTGGAGTCAAATTTGGAAGTTAAAAGCACCCCCATGCACAATACTATTAATGTGGAATATCATTATGGATAAAACCCCCACAGGAGTTAATCTCAGAAAAAGGGCTTTTTCTGGTCCGACTTGGTGCGTTCTATGCCACGAGGAGGAGGAATCAAACCAACACTTATTTCTCACCTACCCTACATCCAAAATACTCTGGACACAAGTACTACATACTCTAAATATTAAGCAAACCTGGAGTGGTGTGGATATCCCAAGTGCCTGGGATAGTTGGTGGGTAGCTACAACAGAACCAAAATCTAGAAATTTGTCACTACTGGTCTCTTGGTATATATGGATGGGACGCAACAATATCATCTTTCGAGATCGAAACATAAACTGGGACCTGATACCTCCAAAAATCTGCTCAGGCTATGAGGATATCCCAACTGAGGATTTTGTCAACAGAACCCGGATCATCACATAGGAACAGATTGACAAAGCCCATCCGTGGGCTTATTTTGATGGTGTTGCACAAGCTCAGGGATGTGGGGGAGGCATAATGTTTCATCTATCAGACACCCATTTTTTCATATATGCATGGGTCTGGGTGAGGGTACAAATAATTATGCAGAGTTTATTACTCTTCGACACTTATTACATTTTTCCATCCGCAAACAATGCAAACACTTACAGATATTTGGGGACTCCAAAATAGTCATAAATGGGTTTAACAACACAACTTTATGCCATGCATATACACTCAAAACTATTATGGATGAAATTGTTTTTCTTGAAACACATTTTGATCACATTTCATGCACTCATATCTACAGGGAGCATAATGAAGTGCAGACAAGCTTTCGAAAGAGGAAATGCATCGTCCTCAAGGAGAATGGCTGATCACAGAGCACACACCAGAGAGGACCTACCAGTACTTCCATAGGCCATACATACATCAGGGACTTCGGATGGCAGACAGGCCCTAATATCAACAACATATTTTTTGTCTCTTTTACAACCTCTTTATTATCTTGTAATTAGCAAACTTTTGGTAACAGAACAACGATCACCTACTGGTGATTTTTTGAATATGTAATTACTTATATATGTACAGCACACCCAACTAGGTCTATCTATTTTTCACAATTTTGTAACTATAAACAGTTGACTATGGTCATAGTATTTTCATATGCCTATGGGCATCTATAGGATGTAATTTTCAACAGTAATGGAAATTACGAATTTTCTCCCTGGAAAAAAAAAAGAAGATTACAGTTTAAGTTCAAATTGTAAATTAAAAACAAGTTTGATGCATATATAATATTATATTTTAAATATAAAAGGATAATCATGTTTCTATGTATTTTTTTTCTTTTATTTAAGTAAGGTGTATTCTTCAATTATTATATTAATATAACAATGTATTTATTATAAAGTAATATTAATTTTAAATGTGTATTTGTAATGGGTTTTGAACACATTATCTATAGTTATAAACTGAATTTAAATCTTAAATCATTTTATATAGATATGTATTATGTATTAAATATTAAATGATTGAAACTTTAAAATATTATATTGTTTATATAGGTTTAGAATTTGTATTTAATACATTTAAATTTGTTTATAAATATATTATTAAAAGTTATTTGTATCTTTAAAATATAATTTATGGAATATTATATTTATATATATATATATATATATATATATATATATATATAATATATATATATATATATATATATATATATTATATGATTTAAAATGAAAATATTATATAATTAATAAAATAAATATTTTTAAAAAATGCAATTATTTTCATATACATGATTTCTTTATTTTTCTATTTTTTATAAAAATATATAAAAAAATATTACTTAATTTTATATATTATTTTATAAACTTAATACTTAAATATTTCATTTGTTTTTAATTTTTATTAAAAAATAAAATATAACATTCTTAATTAGTTTATTGTTGTTGCCATAGAATACATATTATTTAGTAATATAAAAATAAAATATACAAAATTAAGGTTTTAGAGATAAAGTTGAACTTAAGTTTATTTATGTTATTCCTCATCTTCATTATAGCTGGGCTATTACAATTCATCATAAGTATAATTAAATTTTTGAAGAATAATCATATGTGTTCTTCTTTGATGTCTTTCTATAAGGAATTGTGGGTTCCATGTGACAAGCTATATATTTCATTATTTTCTTATATATATCGAGGGTCAAAGAGTGCTTGATGTTATTGCTTTTTGAAAATCATATATCGTCTATGATGTGACACACTTCTTCGGGATCAAAAATTGTGCTTCCCTGGAATTGGTTTCAAAGGAATCATATATTTACTATAAGTTATTAAAGTGTGGGTAAAATAAACAAAGGCGATATGAGAGGACACACCCTTCACATCTCATGAAGAACACACCTAGCTAGGTAAAAGCAACTTCAAAGAAACCAAAAGATAAAATTATTTCCCTTATTTTCGAGTTTATGCATTTTATCTTATTTATTTTTTTAATTATTATTTTTTAAACCATTTTGTAAATATCATCTTTATTTTTCCTTTTTAGAGGTTTTGACATAAGTGGATAGTTCTTCATAAAATTGCCTTCTTCATGATAATTCCAGCATCAAAATGATAAATTTTCATAATCAAAGTTTGGAAAAACTCTTATCATAGACGATTGATTCTAAGAGAGGGTTTAAAAGGTTTAATATTATGTATAACCTAACATATGTTGTATAATATTGTGAAGATGTTAGACCATAAGTTTTAATAAATATTCCTAGAGTATCACATATATCTCAAATATTTATTCATGCTAAGACCTTTGTGGAGGATATTGTGTTTGAATCCATACAAGATCCTTTGAGTAGTCTTGTTTATCTAGATCACATCATTCTGTCCAATATCACATGTGTGTGTGTGATGTGTTATAGAAGTATGATTTTCCCTAGAGCACCTTGTCATGATATTTTGCATGAATGAAAATAGTAACATATTCTTTTGAGCATGTATGAAAAGCTCCACATTACCTTAACTTTTCACTTCTATTTTATCCACCATTTAAGAATGGATTCGTGAGAATCCAAACCTAGTTAAATATAGATTATGGCATGGGATCTCATATACCTGATTTTCTCCCCTACCTTTAAGTAGTATATTTCTACGAAAGCATTTAATGCTTCTTTTCCTATGTAATATTTTTGCCTTTCCTCGCAACCATCCCTATCTCCCCTAAGCCATCGATCCTATAGGTTTTAACCCTATAAAGAAATTACCTACAAACGAATTCTAAAAAATAGAAAAATATACAATGGCGAGAACATAAAATAAAGGTGCATAGATATTTTCCCCTAGATTCCAAAACCCTACAACATTATTAGCGAAATGAGATGACCCTGATGCAGATGAAGCACCAACCTTAGGGAGGTAAAGGAGGACGATATAGACATAGCCCAATTGGGCATAGATAATATCATACTTCAAAGTCATCTAGATGACTTCTTCCTCAGTTTGAGGGAAATGGGACACAACATATTTACCAACAGGGGCAATGAGGGATTGTAACAAAAAATCCATGTAAACATGGTCTTTGAAGTCCAAAGATTTACATAATATTTGACTTCTACACTATTCCTAGACATGGTCGGAAAGGTAGGTCGTATAAGTTTGATGGAATGATGTCAAGAGTTTGGTACCATTATCGTAATAGATAAGTAGTTGGAAATAACATAAGAATGCAATGGAAAGGGTCACAAATGTCTAATGAGATGGGCAGGGTATGTCTATATACCATTTTGTGGTAGCATTACTAAGGATCTGTTGAAAAAATCATATATGGATGGAATCCTTTGTAATACAGTTACATGAGCACCACATATGAAATAAGTGGACATGGTTGGCGAGATCCACTCTAGAACTCGCTCAAAATTCTGGTATATTAAATGGGAGTTTGGTTGGAATAGATGGCCAACTCAAATCATGGTTAAGAGGATCATTAATGAGTTAGTTAAAATCTAGGAGTCTTAAAATAGCCATATAAGGGAGCAATGGTTAGGAAGCTGTCATTCCTTATGAGGTTCCAATGTTACCTCTAGGATAAGGAGCTTGAGTATTAATAGCATTAACACTGGCATTTTCTCCACTATTGGTGCATGTATTGAGACCGACATTACTACCATCATTGAAACTTGATGTGGTAGTTGCTCGACGTTGAGAGGTCAAAATTAGAGGATGAACTAGATGAAACAAAATACTAGAGCCTGATGATGGACTAGGGAGAGGGACCCTGACTCATCGAGTAGGTGTTAATTGATGTCCTAATGGGAATGAAGGGTGAATACCATGGAATCTATGCAGCAAATTCCTGGGGGAAGTATGATGTCAGGATAAAGAAAATGCTAAAGGCTAGAGGAAAAGGCTGACGAAAAAGAATAATAGAGGAAGAAAATGCGTAGTGTAGTGATGCAAAATAAAGGCTAACTACAATATACTACTACTCTAATTCAAACAAGACTAACTTAGAAAGAGAAAAATGACTCCTGACCTAAAGGTTATCTACTCATCAAACAAGTCGTAATATCATGTTTCCGATGGCCTTCCAAACAACTTACTTGTGGGATCTCAACTCTACAAGTATAACGTTTGATGGGAAGGTAAGGTAGAGGGAAGGTTACTTCCCATAACCACCACCTATAGGGTGTTTATCCGAAGAATGGACACTATGTTACCTTCATCCTATAGGGGTGAGTGAATCTTAGGATTCTACGTAGTCAGTTGCAGACCCAGATTACCCACCAAGAGTTGGGTAGCCTCAAGGGGAACTGCTAGTATATTTGTCCTAAGCATAAACCCCTCTTGCATGGGTTTCTACACGAATTTGGTTTTATTCGTTGGAAGTTGGAGCATTTTAAGCTCCTTATTGCACAACTTCTATATCTCAATGTAAATTATTGATGGGTGTTATTGGGATGCATGTCCCACCAATCCTAATATGATGAATAGATTCTTCATCCTTGGTGTGCAAGTGGGCTTAAATCTAATTTTGTTGTTAAGTTATTAGTGTGAATGTTTAAGACTCTTGGCTTGGAAGTGCTAACCAAGCGCCCATTTCCTTAGGGTGTGTAAATGTGTGTGAAAAAGTATGTTTCAATGGGTTAATTAGAAAATATTATTAAATTCCATGTGTTGTTATAAAATAAAACATGAAACTATAAACTATACTGAAAAATGGATAGTAAGAAAATGGTTTAACTAGACACATTAATTCCCACCTAAGAGACTATGAAAACAACACAAATGACTATGAAACAATGAGAAACACGATGAAAAATGAGATAAAGAGATCTAAAACCAAGTGGAGCCAAGATCTATGGTCTACACTATTGGATTTATGCAGCAAATGCTAGTAAATAAGACTAATTGAATTTTGGAAAAGAACAACAAATGAGTTGAATATAGGAGGACACCTAGAAAGACCCTAGAAGAATGATGCAACATAATGTCCAAAGGGAATCCAAAATAATGTTTCTAATGCGTAAAAGGAACATAAATAAATGACTTATTATGCTAGAAAAGAAGCAGATATAGGTTTTGAACACTATGCTACCCAACATAGCGAAGGTGTACATGAAACCCCTAGGAGGAATTTTTCATTCCTCCTAAAGAGAACAAGGTGTAATGTATTCGACAAGAATATAAGAACAACCCCCCTGATAGATAACCAAAACCTAAACTTGGAAAATCCTAGAAAAAAATTGCAAAATACTGAAAATGGATAATGCGTAAACTGACCTGGTTCCAGCTTTTTAACATAAGTTCTAGCCTAAAGCCTACATTTTCCAACACAATTAATCCCTAGAAATGTGCATTATGCTCCCAAGACTCTCTCTCTCCATATATCAACAACATAAATTGTCATGTCGAGCTTGGCCGGTACCTGTGACTTTCCAAAAAGAAGCAAAATCACAAAAACATAAAGTTATTTTCCAAAAACCACTGTAGATCTAAAAATAGAATGAAGGAAGACAAAAATAGTTGACAATACAACAAAATCACAAGGAATCTGATTCAACAAAGTGGAGTCGCTATTTTCTAGTATTAAAATTACTGGAAGCCCTACCAAAAATCCCCACTTTAGCTATTGGAGACAAATATCCCTAACAACCAAGAGGAAATTATATTCTATAGTCTTCATCTCACAACTTCAAATATACAAAAATTAGATAAATAAAACCTTGCGAAAAAGTGGTAATAGAAACTAAAATGCGTGATAAGAATATATTGTACCTAATGTAGTAGCTGAATTTTTATTAATAAGAAAGCAATACAATGGATGGAGCAAGCCTAGTGAGACCTTGGGCTCAAAAGTCCTCCTCCTTGGGAGGGTTCTTTGTATTCCCTTCACCACTACAGTTTGGTTTCTCTCCCTTCCTTTGCAAGTGGGAGAGAATAAAAAAGATCAAAACCCAAGAATAGGAGTTTGAAATGCTTGAAATGATAATGATAATAGGAAATAATTAATTAATAACCTAAGAGAAATTTTAAATAATAAACAACAATAATCAATTAAAGCTAGATAAGATCATGAGAATGACAATTATAGTAAAGGGGTGGGTTGATGCAAGTATCAAGTGAGTAAAGTAAATAAAGTGTAGAAATTATTTTACGGATTTTTCAATTGACTAAAAAATACCATCAAGCAATCAGTATCTAAAGATAGAAAATATAGACGCAAAGCGTTCCTACTCTTAAAATATCCTCTTGAGTTGACATCCCTCTGCATTATCTCCACATGTTCCTACATATTGTGTAAACTAGTCTAATTGAAAGCAACATAAAGAAATGTGTGCATAAATTATTTAATTTTAAATCCAAACAATAAATGTAAAAATTACAAATCTACAATAATAACACTCATATTTGATCAAAATCTCAAATAATAATAAAAAAATGGTTTCATTCCTAATTCATATTGCCTCAATATCAATCTTGAACTCATTTGGCTAAAAACATTATTTTTATACTTATGTATATATCTTTTTATCCACTTACACATCACTCATAAACATATAAACAAAAAAAATATATAGAAAATGAAATTGATAGAGATACAAAGCTAAAGAAAAAAGCATGATCAAATATGGTCTCACTTATTATATTTTTTTACCCAGGATTTTTAGCTTTTTGTTAAATTTGACCATATATTTTTTTAGGTTTTGTTTTCATGGAATTTTATTTTTATCACAATAATGTTTTTCTATATCAGTAATCACATTTATAAGCTTTGAAAATTTCAATAATTTCAAATAACCCTTATTGAAATAAAATAGATTAATTAAATAATATTAATATAAGTATTAGAGTAATAAAAATAGGCAGATGAACTATTTATTATCAAAATAGCTCTAAATAAATACTTAAAAAAAGAAATAAAAAATGCACTTTGAATAAATATATTATTTTTACAAAAAACATTTATATATATAAAAAAATGCACTTTGTTATGGAATAAATATTAATTATTTTTTACAAATATATCATTTATATATTATTAAAAATATATTGATTAAATTTATATTTAATAAACTTACTTAATTTAAATGATATATTAAGAATAAATACTATAATAAGTTTAGTAGGTATCATCTCAACATATTTAAATTTAAAAATTACATTAAGATAATTAATATAATTTGATTATTATGGAAATAGTAATTAATTTTTGTAGATATACTAATGATGATGTTATATAACATTTATCATATTTAAAATAAAATAAATAAAATTATGTAAATTTTGTAATTTTAAATATTGAAATTGAGCTTAAATTTCCTTATGAAATTTATTAAAAAATAATTTATTTAAAAAAAAATATAAATAAATTTTAATTAGATAAACCATAATTATTCTAATCCACGCATCTTAATAATAAAAAACAATTATCTTATGATGATGATTATGGTTAATTTCATTAGATCAATAGGGTCTATAGGACCTTAAGAATGTAAGCAATTAACTGAGACTCTTTAATATTTTATTTATACGATCACAAAGAAGGAAAAGAAGAATTTTCTCCCAGATCTAGGTGTGCACATTGGTTCAACCTCACATTCTCTCTTCATGGCTCGCTCACCCATGCCCTTACCCTCCTTTAACTTTTGAGCTTCACCTCATTATCGCACGCCTCAACCAAATGAACTCTTGGCCACCCCCTGTATACATTAATGTTATAAGACATGTCAGAGATTTGGAGTATCCCTCGTTCTTCTTTGGTTGTCCCATTCCATGCCCATTGTTTTATCCTAATATTCTTTGCTCCATTTTCCCCCACTACCCCCGTGCTTCCAACAAATTGCATAAACTTCATATTCACCACCAAATTGGTCAGTCATACTGAGTCCTTCGTTAAAGACTTGGCTTCCTTTATTGATGATCTAAAAAGGGTTAAGCTGGAGCCCGAGGACATTCTGGTAAGTTTCGACGTGGTCTCTCTTTACACCTGTATTCCTATCAATGAGGCCATGAAGGTGATTTATAAGCTCACAGACCAGGATACGGTGAAATTGGTTGAGCTTTGCCTCACCTCCACCTTTTTCAGCTTCGAAGGAGAATTCTATGAACAGACTTGTGGGGTTGCCATGGGCTCCCCCTTGTCCCCGGTAGTCGCCAATCTCTTTATGGAAGATTTTGAGTCTAAGGCTTTGGCCTCTTCTCGTCTTCTTCCTAATCTTTGGAAAAGATTCGTAGATGACACTGGTGTTGTCTGGTCTCATGGTCCTGATGAGCTAGATCTTTTCTTCAATCATCTTAATAACCAGTCCGCCGCCATAAAATTCACGATGGAAAAGGAAGACAATGGTTGTCTTCCATTCTTAGATGTTCTCATCTCTAAGAAAGCGGATGGTTCATTCTCTCATCAAGTGTTTAGGAAGAAGACGCATACTAAGCAATACTTGCATGCTTCTTCCCATCATTTCCCAGCTCAAAAGATAGGTGTTCTAAGCACGCTTGCCACCAGTGCTGTTAGAATTTCTGATGAAGAGAACTTGGAAAAGGAGAAGGCTCATCTCCTAGATGTCTTTGTGAAAAACGGATACGACAGATGCCTGGGTCAAAAGGCCTTCCTCAAGGCTAAGAAGGAGTCGTCTATCCGAAGGGATCCTAATGATCGTGTCATGGGAGTTAATCTTCCCTATATCCAAGGGACCACGGATAGGATTGCGAGGATTCTGAGAAGGTTTGATGTGCCCGCAACTTTTAGACCTCTTAATACTATCCGTAGCTCCCTCAGATCTGTAAAAGATCCTATTGACCCTAAAGACATGAAGGGCGTCTATGTCATCCCTTGTTCTTGCGGGATTCCCTATATTGGAGAGACGGTTCGCTCTATCAATCAAAGGATTAGCGAGCATTCAGCTGACTTGAGGCATGGGAGGATCAAATCCTCAGCCCTGGCGGAGCATGCCGAGAAGACGATGCATCATGTATGCATCGAAGAGGCTCAAGTCATTGCTAGAGTCGCTCAGTTTCACCATCGCAAGTTTAGGGAGGCCCTAGAGATTGAAAAAGGCCGATTAATCTTAATAGGGATGATGGCTGGAAGATCAGCAGCTGCTGGGTCCCAGCCCTATCTTCCTAGCCTCTGTGGTCCCTTCTTGGTAAGGTCTCTGAGTTTCTTGTTTCCCCTCCTTAGGAGTTGTTTTTTCGTGGGATGTGTTGGTTTTGTCTTGCTTTTCTCCAGATCTGGTTTGTTCTTCTGTGAATTTTCAACCTTTTGGTTTGATTTAATCCCCCCTATGTCCCTATTATTCTAAGGGTTTTATTGATGGCATCTCGAGGTTGATTTAGTAAGTGTTTGGTTTATAGGAATTATAATTGCCTTAGGATTTGGCTTAGATTTTTATCATCATAATGTGATGTTTAAGGGTATATTTAAAAAAAAAATAACAATTTTGATGAATAAATTAAAATATGCAGTGTCGAATCTATTCATTTTTCCATTTATTCAAAAATTAAAAATAATAAATAAATAATTATTCTATTAATATATTTGATGTTATTAATTTATTAAAAGATTATTATTATATATATTTAACCAAAAAAAATTAGTATTATAATATTATATATATATTATATATATATAATAAGTCTAACATAAAATAAATATATATGTATGTATGGTAAGATTGTAATATTTTATATATATTTCCATATAGTTAGTATGATATTTTTCATTATTTGCTATATATATATTTTTATCATGTGATTTATAATTAAATGTTTAGTTTTGCAAACTAAACATGCATTATATATCTTATTTTCTAGTAAAAAAAAAACAACAAAATTGTAATTTACTTTTATATTTAGTATTATAGTAGGTAGGAGATCTTAATAATAATATAATTATAATAACTTTAAACATTTAATAGGTGAATTAATATCTAACCGCTATTTTCTGATTTATTTTCCTAGTTTTACTTGACTCCATAGAATGTTGTTAAGAATTATAATATATTAATATTATTTTAGGTTTGACTGGGGTCCTTAAGTTGAAAAATAGCCGTTAGTCTTTCTAGCTGTTGGAGTCTCTGCTACACGCTGATTTGGATCTGTATCTTCAACTTGTCCTGACGATGAACCACACTGGTTGCTTCGAAACGCGTCGACAAATGATCAATTATGTGATTTCGCCAAAAAAATTTCTAAACAAATTATGGATCATAGAAGTCTAAATTCTTTGATAATTTCCCTGCACGGAGAAGTCGCTGCTAAAAAGGTTCATCGTTTCGAGCAGACACGCATGCAGGTCACAAAGTTGAAGTCTGGTCTAGTATTTCTTAAACGATGCAGAGACTCTTCGGTTATTCCTAATTTTGCCAGGATTAAGCATAGCCTCAATATTCCTAGGAATCAATGTGTTTTTCTGAAGGCCAGTTTAGGGTTGGTCAGATCTGAGATTCGCAGGGTAAGAAAGGTTTTGGATCATCTGTCCAGGCTTCTTTTGGCGGGGCATCTGGAGCTGTCGAATAATTTCCCGGCCTCTCTCTGGTCTAGAATCGATGCTTGTTCGGCATTGAAGTCCATAAGATTGGAAGAATTACTGAAGATGAGGCAGTCTGCCAAGTTTAATAAACTCGTTGGTTGCTCTAATCTGGACTCAGTTCGTTCTTCCGATTTGGGTGCAGGAAGTCGGATCTCTGCTAATCAAGTCTCCTCCCTAAGGTCTTGGGTTCTGGGCAGCTCGTTTGCAGGCGGTCCTGATCCACCCTCCTCAAGATCCGATCGACTGAAAGGCAATTCCGGTAATGGCTGTCGGCCCCCGCAAGTTGGTTTGGATTGTGGACAGAACGTTACGGGTTCCTTCGAGGTTGGTCAGTCTCGAGGGTTTACTTTGGGTCTGCTCAAGCCTTCCCGGATTCTAAACGCAACAGATCTGAATGAACCAGCCAGTTCAGTTAAAAATCCGGATGGGTTGTTTGCAGACTCGGTTGGACAATATCCGAATTCTCGAGCCATCGTTTCCGCAGTGGTGGCTGGTGGTTCGTTTGGTAAGAATTGTTTGAGTGGTGGTGAGGCAGTTATGTTACACGCAGGCCCGGTCATCCCAAACGCGACAGATCAGAAAGTACCGGCCAGGTCAGATGAAAATTCAGATGATTTGTATTCTGATCCGGTTGAGCGATCTCCGGACTCTCGGGCCAACGTTTTCGGTGTGGTTGTTGGTGATTCATCTGGCAAGAAATGTCAGATTGATGATGATTCGGTTATGTTTCAAGCAGGTCCGGATAGTTCAGCCCATGCTGGCTCCAATTCGGACGTTGGTTTTTTTGCAGTTGGCGGATTCCCTGGAGCAGATGGCGGAGGATGGAAGGCGGTTACCCATTGAGAACGATTCGGTAAGTGGATGTGAGGGTAAGTTAGTTGAAAATGCAGGTGTTCGTTCTGATATTTTTAACGTGAACGGTGGGGTTGATCTTATTGGAGTAGACAGTAGTGGTAATAATATAAATTCGAATGTTATTTTAAACGGCTTTGATAATAATAATAAAATGGGTTATAATATTAACCGTAAGGGCGAGGGTAGTAAGGTTGATGGTCTTGTTTTCAGCATGAAAGGTGGGAGCGATTGCTTTAACATTAATAATGGTATTAATATTATTAATAAGAATGATCTTATTAACTATTTTGAGGGTAAAATTAAAGAAGGTTATAATAGTATTATTGAAGGTAAGGGCGAGGGTAGTATTGGAGATAAGCTTGTTGATATTATTAATGAAGATTGCCTAAATAATAATTATGATAATAGTGATAAAATTGATTTTGGTTTGGTAACGAATAATAGATGTAAATTTAATAAATTTAATAATAATATAGGGGGTCGTAATAATGTAGCTGATTATGGGATTAGTAGCTGTAGTGATAGTATTGGGGTCAAGGGCAATTCTGAGAGTGTTTCGAGGCAGGGAAATAAGGTGATGAATCTGTCTAGTTTCTCCTTTCCGCCGGCAGTCTTTAGTCTTTTAGGCAAGGGTCTTAACTTTGCCTTAGCACCCAGGAAAATCCCGGTTAATGAAATCATTTGTGATGTCGAATTTGGCATTAAGAACCTTCCGGATAAGATTAAAGACACAATTAGACAGGATTGTGCCATGGCCCTAAGGAGGGCTAAGCCTCCCCGTAGAAATATCAGCAAGACTGAGTTTGAGGCTTTGAAGGCCTTGAACATGAATCGGGAAATAGTGGTCTTGAAAGCTGATAAAGGTGGGGCTACCGTCATTATGGATAGAAGTGATTACAGGAGTAAGATGCTCGATCATCTTTGTAATAGTGGAAGTTACAAGAAGCTTTAAAAAAATCCCCCTAAGAAGGTATCCAGAGCAGTCGCTCTGGCAATAAAGTCTTGCAATTCCACTAGTCCTCTATCCCAAAAGCTTATTGAGGGAAACCCCATTGCTCCCAGGATTTATGGCCTTCCGAAGGTCCATAAGGAAGGGGTCCCCTTGAGGCCCATTTTCAACACCATAGGTGGTACGACTTACCTCCTAGCCAAGTTCCTTGCCGCAAAATTGAGGCCCTTGGTTTGTCATACTGAGTCCTTCGTTAAAGACTCGGCTTCCTTTATTGATGATCTAAAAAGGGTTAAGCTGGAGCCCGAGGAAATTCTGGTAAGTTTCGACGTGGTCTCTCTTTACACCTATATTCCTATCAATGAGGCCATGAAGGTGATTTATAAGCTCACAGACCAGGATACGGCGAAATTGGTTGAGCTTTGCCTCACCTCCACCTTTTTCAGCTTCGAAGGATAATTCTATGAACAGACTTGTGGGGTTGCCATGGGCTCCCCCTTGTCCTCGGTAGTCGCCAATCTCTTTATGGAATATTTTGAGTCTAAGGCTTTGGCCTCTTCTCGTCTTCTTCCTAAGCTTTGGAAAAGATTCGTAGATGACACTGGTGTTGTCTGGTCTCACGGTCCTGATGAGCTAGATCTTTTCTTCAATCATCTTAATAACCAGTCCGCCGCCATAAAATTCACGATGGAAAAGGAAGACAACGGTTTTCTTCCGTTCTTAGATGTTCTCATCTCTAAGAAAGTGGATGGTTCATTCTCTCATCAAGTGTTTAGGAAGAAGACGCATACTGAGCAATACTTGCATGCTTCTTCCCATCATTTCCCAGCTCAAAAGATAGGTGTTCTAAGCACGCTTGCCACCAGTGCTGTTAGAATTTCTGATGAAGAGAACTTGGAAAAGGAGAAGGCTCATCTCCTAGATGTCTTTGTGAAAAACGGATACGACAGACGCCTGGGTCAAAAGGCCTTCCTCAAAGCTAAGAAGGAGCCGTCTATCCGAAGGGATCCTAATGATCGTGTCATGGGAGTTAATCTTCCCTATATCCAAGGGACCACGGATAGGATTGCGAGGATTCTGAGAAGGTTTGATGTGCCCGCAACTTTTAGACCTCTTAATACTATCCATAGCTCCCTCAAATCTGTAAAAGATCCTATTGACCCTAAAGACATGAAGGGCGTCTATGTCATCCCTTGTTCTTGCGGGATTCCCTATATTGGAGAGACGGTTCGCTCTATCAATCAAAGGATTAGCGAGCATTCAGCTGACTTGAGGCATGGGAGGATCAAATCCTCAGCCCTGGCGGAGCATGCCGAGAAGACGATGCATCATGTATGCATCGAAGAGGCTCAAGTCATTGCTAGAGTCGCTCAGTTTCACCATCGCAAGTTTAGGGAGGCCCTAGAGATTGAAAAAGGCCGATTAATCTTAATAGGGATGATGGCTGGAAGATCAGCAGCTGCTGGGTCCCAGCCCTATCTTCCTAGCCTCTGTGGTCCCTTCTTGGTAAGGTCTCTGAGTTTCTTGTTTCCCCTCCTTAGGAGTTGTTTTTTCGTGGGATGTGTTGGTTTTGTCTTGCTTTTCTCCAGATCTGGTTTGTTCTTCTGTGAATTTTCAACCTTTTGGTTTGATTTAATCCCCCCTATGTCCCTATTATTCTAAGGGTTTTATTGATGGCATCTCGAGGTTGATTTAGTAAGTGTTTGGTTTATAAGAATTATAATTGCCTTAGGATTTGGCTTAGATTTTTATCATCATAATGTGATGTTTAAGGGTATATTTAAAAAAAAAATACAATTTTGATGAATAAATTAAAATATGCAGTGTCGAATCTATTCATTTTTCCATTTATTCAAAAA